>JAVYIG010002488.1:0-25000 GCA_035222895.1 Strongylocentrotus droebachiensis | reverse complement strand
TATATTATTATATTGGTTAGCATGAGTGAATTGGAAAGGTATTGAGTGAGTGATGTCGCAGGATAGTTTTGCACAGAAGTGATGTATAGGTCTAATGTAGATTCGTATAAGTACAATGAGAAGAAACAAAGCAAACAATGAATGACACAGAGCTAATAAATGTGATATTTATTTTTTTGTTTTTTTATTCACCTTTCAACATTTTATGCAACCTTGAATGAGATATGCGTCCATTATTAGCCCCTATTTTACAGGACAATATGATTCAAAGACCAACAAGAAATGATAGCGGAGAGAGGTTCAATTCATGGTCATTCATTATGTCGATGCAAAGATTCCACTCTCGTGTGCAAATAATTGTTTACATTGTCGGTTCAGTGTTTTTGTTTAGTGATCCCAGGTTCTATGATCACAAATGTATAGAACCATTATGAAATGGAACACGAATTTCTTTGTTAAGATGTATTACCGTGTATTTAGTTATGGTTGCCGAGATGTTGCTGGAGAAAGTTCTGGTGCTCTTTTGATAAACGCATAACATAATATATATTACAAGTGATCTCCATACATTCGTTTCGATATAATTTAAGGGTTTAGGTGCAACTGCTTCTTCGGTCTGGTAGATACTTGAAGGTATTACATTTAGTTTGGTATCATTACCAAGAGCCGCAGATAAACAACTAAACCGGGATTTGACAGGTATAGAATGCAAATATTCAACACATTGGACCTCCATATAAAGTCCTATCTGAAGGACTGATTTATTTCACAATGAATGCTTAGAAACAGTTGTAAAGCACTCTTCCACATAACACATCCCTTCAATTTGACGTAGGGCTCACTCAACCATGATCAACTTATGGAAGGAATAAATGTTGAGTTCATTTGTTTTATCTGACTTTTAAAAAGCATATGTATGTTTTGTAATGTAAGCAACCAATTGCTTTAACTCCTCACCGAATGACTGTTTAATGACGATTAATGCCTGATATTTCATATTGTAACATTATATGGGCACATTCGAAAAGCAACGTTGACGCCATTTTACTGTTACAAAAGAAAGCCATGCGCATATGTACTGATTCGTCCTATCGCGACCACACCAATCCCTTGTTTTCAAAAGTAAAAAATCTAAAAGCTGATGATATAAATATTCTACAAATATCACTTTTCATGTTTCGCTTACAAAATGGTCTACTACCTTCATACTTTCCCCCATTGTTTAATTTGAATAAAACCATCCACTCTTACCCTACAAGGCAAACTGAAAAATTCCATTTAAGAAATCCAAAAACCGCATTGGCTCTCAAATCCATTAGACACGCCGGCCCAGACATCTGGAACTCTCTGTCCATTGTAATAAGAAACCTTAGGACATTGTATTCTTTTTAGAAGGCAGTCAAAACTTTGTTATTGTCTAAGTATTGATCCTGTCGTGTGTAATTTTACTGTATTCATGTTCGCGTGTACATTGACTGTATATTCAACAATGATGTGTAATCGTCCATGACCTAGCATCGTTTATCCATTCATGAATGAACCTGCATTCAATCAGCAGATGTATGAGATTTATTCTATTATTACCAACGCTCCTTTTCTCCCCTTTCCTTTTCTTCTCTGCAAGTCACACTCTTTTTTAAAATTATTTTTTATTGTTGTATCTAAGTTGAGGGCTGCGGGCACGTCAAGCTACTTTGCTTATTTATGTAGCCCTCCTGCATCTAATGTATGTTAATTGTGCATTCAATATATTTGTTTAATTTCGTTTATTATCTGTATAAAATTACATACACTTAAAATATTGTATCAAACCATATTGTGTTCATGAAATTGTATGATGAAAAAAAAAGATGCAGAAACCAATAAATCAAATCAAATCAAATGCCTCATATACCAAAATGCGCATCGACTTGGTTTTTAATCCAAGGCCGCCCAGTTACGAGACCACTGCTCTACCACTGAGTCATCACGATTGATCATGTACTTTAGATGAGGCATTTGCAGTGATAAAATAGCGGCAATGTATATTAAGTAGACCAGCCAAACATAAAGAGGCTCTAGAAAACATCCCTGCTAAAACTCTTGCCAAAATATCAAGGAATAATATACGGATTAGAAAATGTATTATCTGATAAAGACCTTTACATGGATATAATTTTCATTATCAGTTTGAAGTAATAAACCTTTTGAAAAAAAAAAAATGAATGTTGGACATTACATTATGTATGGCACTATGGAACATAAAAGTGGGATTTACTCGGAAAATGGAGTTATAAAATTATATTTAAAGGTCTTACACACCGTAAATCTGTCCATTTAAGCACCTTTTCTTTATTAAACATATAATATATGCTGTATGCCATACACAGAAAATGAATGATGAATAATGTGATAGATAAGTCATTTTTCCCCCAAATGAATTGATGCATTTTCACAGGAAGCGCATTTTGAGTGGTAGCACACTATGCATGTACTTTATATGGCGATTCCCACATATTGACAGTATTAGTCCATTGGCCAAAATCTTAAAAGTCAGACATCCCCTAGGACACAATCTTAAATGATTTTTTTTCTGTAAGGTAGGACCATTCCCTATCAGCTTGTTGGCTCTAAAGTTAAGGGTGGGAGTGACCACTAGGACTATTACCTTGGTAACCGATCAAGAACATTATAATTTTAAAAATATTCATATATTTGCTTATTTACGTTAAACTTAAAACTAATTTAAAAACTTTAAAATAAAGGTTTGCATTATTTTAAATTATTACTTTCTGTTTTATCATATGGAAACGTTGAATCATCCGCCCAATCTCAGCAGACTAAGAATGAGATAAGGACGAGTGGAACTGTCTCTGAACGTGGTGGTTGGACTATAAACTAGTTAGAACAAGTTGCGAACTAGTAAGAATGGTTTGGACGTATTGGGAACGAAGTAGAACTAGTTAATAATGGGTTTACGAGTGCACAAATTTGTTATCTCTCTCTCTCTCTCTCAGCACGTTATATTTTGATAGATAAAGTTGGATAAGTTAGAACATCCAGTAAGAAGGTAAATACTACTAATACTAATAATAAAAAGATAATGCTAATAATAGTTGATTGAATTTGTGTTGCGTCCTTGGGTTTCAAATAGAAATTCAAAGTGTGCTGCAGTAAGATCCTCATGTACAACTGTCCCTGTATCTTTCACGTTTTTTGTTATTCATAGCATGCTTGATAAGCTCTTGACGTTTCCTGTACGACCATTATTGAACATGAACCCCACAACATACTAGCATTCATTCGACGTCCCGAGGCCGCTCTCGATTTTAAGCTAACCGCTCATGATGGCGGTATCCTGCATTTTTTAGTACTTCATCTTTTTTGATTAAAAAATATTTGTGTTTGTTTGCAATAATGTACTTAAAACTTTGTAATTATGTATAATAAAGAAATAATTGTTAATTTTTGTATATGATTATGTATCAAATTGAAAACGCAGAAATAAAAAGCAAACAAACAAATCAGTCGTCTATACTGCATCTTCAAGTTTAGATTACCTTTCATCCTGTAACTGGTCGGTAGTCTTTACTGCATCTCCAAGATGAAAAATACGTTCATCCTGTTACAGATCGAACGTCTTTACTGCATTCCAAGATGATGAAGACATTCATCCCGTCACGGAGCGAATGTGTATACTGCATCTTCAAGTGGAGAAAAACGTTCATCATGTCACTGATCGGTCGTCCTTATTGCATTTTCAAGTTGGAATACTTCATCTTCGACGACTGGACAAGTTTACGTAATTTGTTATGTCAATCAGGTATATTCATATTTTTATACAGTGGGGGGGGGGGGGGTTAAAACAAATAATGAATCTCATTATACTGCTGACAATTCTTTTCTTTTTTTTAATATTTGTATATATTTCGATTTGTTCTACGTTAGTTTGACAATGAGATGGTGTTCATTTTTTAGTCATTTTGTTTTTATATGTGCACAGACTCCCTGAAAAGCAGTTCTTTTTTGACTGAGTTTGCGTTTAAACCATGATTAAATAAAGACATAATTATAAAACAATACAAAGTTGAAAAAAGATGTTAATTCGGCGTTTGATTCTATCGAGTACTTTGTCTAGTTTACTGCCCCTGTAGTAGCCGACAAGAATTCTTCCGTCAAATATATTTTGAAGAATCTTAGCAAAAGATCCCAGTTTCCAGTCATGATGGTGTCTAGAGCCCAGTTCGAGGATGCTATTGTTGACAAGGTTGAAAGTATCTCAACTGATGTTTGAAATATACTAATGAGATAATAACAATAATAATAATGATTATTATTATTACAATAATGAGAATTAAAAAGATGATAATGATATTAATACAAATGATGATAATTGTAGTAATAATAATTTTGATGATGATAATAATAATAAAAATTATGATGATAATCATTATAGTTATAATAATATTTCCATAAAGATCATGATAGAAATCATCAGCATCATTTGAAATTCAAACTGATACATCTGAATCCTAAATAAAAAAATCGATTAAAGGCTACATTTCGTGAATAAGGCTACCTAAAAAGACAACACCACACTGTCCTACTTGTAGCTACTTGCTCCCTCTATATAGAAAACAATGCCTAATCGGTGACCATTGGTCCCCCATAATCCTCTTTTTGTTATGTTAATTGAGAGCTGAGTTAATGGGGAGACAGGGAAACAGATCCAATGTTAAAATGAGAAAGCTTCATTATAGGATGTTATCGTTTAAAGGGACGATTTATAGGCGGATCAAGGGGGATGAATCGCTGTCTCCCCCCCCCCCCCCCCCCACCTCATCATGAAAAATTATCATAATTCGGAATCTTTAACTTCTTTTTTAGTTTCGGAATTATGAACCATTTCGTTGTTTTTCAAACAGACTTAAAATCAACTCCAGGAAAAAAAATTCAGTGCTTCTAAGCATGCGAAGGATGAGGAAAAGCTGCTATATTTGAGCAGTCTAGTGAACCCTCGAAAAGTTGTCAGGAGGTCCACGAGACTGAAATTGTCAGTCTAATGGTCTGTTTGTTAAGTGAGCCCTCAAAAAAGATGTCAAAAGGCCTGTGAGACCGACATTGTTGGTATTGTGGGCTGTCATCTCTAACACCAATTATACTCTAGGATAGCGTACTTGTCCACATTAGTGGATATAGTTAGAAGCTTTGGTTTCACTATTCTAAAGAAATAAGTCCACATTAACTATGATTAATGACACCTCAATCCAAAATTTATTTAGAACTTTAAAGGAAAATAAATTGACAATACATTATAAAGTAACAATTTCTTGTATATTTGCGATTATGTACATCCATTGTAAAGAACACGATGCGAATGCTCTGGTAATTTCAGCATTATGACATATTGTTTAATGTCATGTACAACCCGAAAATTAAATACACTCTTCCCTAGCTATAGTTAAATTGTAATACAATTATGAAGACATCATTCTTTTTGTACAGATAAGCAGCTTCTAAACAGAAAACTACAAAGTGAAAATCAAGACTAAAATTCAAGGTGATGGAGCATAACATATAAAATGTTAGGAAGATAGTTTAAATCTATTTACAATTTTGTTTTTACACTGATCGTTTCAATGCAATCGCTTTAAAAGCGTATTTTTCTTAATGTGCATCCAAATAGAATCCAAAACTATACAATATGAGACTGAAGCTAGTAAGGGATGTAGTAAGTTAGTTTGTAGGCACGATAAGCGAGTTCGTAATCAGGATTTGCGCATGTACAGATAAAGGTCATTCGTTCCCAAATTGTAAAACCATTGAGACGAATACTCGTATCGTGCTCATGAAAGTTATGTTATTAGTATTCATTTATGTACCGACAGTAAATTTATCTGATACACAGGTGAAGAATTCTTCTCAAGAGGGCAAACAAAAGGTATTCATGAAGCACCTCCATCACTTCGACAGTGATTATTCTAAAAATGCACAAGTGGGAAGATAGTTTAAATCTATTTACAATTTTGTTTTTACACTGATCGTTTCAATGCAATCGCTTTAAAAGCGTATTTTTCTTAATGTGCATCCAAATAGAATCCAAAACTATACAATATGAGACTGAAGCTAGTAAGGGATGTAGTAAGTTAGTTTGTAGGCACGATAAGCGAGTTCGTAATCAGGATTTGCGCATGTACAGATAAAGGTCATTCGTTCCCAAATTGTAAAACCATTGAGACGAATACTCGTATCGTGCTCATGAAAGTTATGTTATTAGTATTCATTTATGTACCGACAGTAAATTTATCTGATACACAGGTGAAGAATTCTTCTCAAGAGGGCAAACAAAAGGTATTCATGAAGCACCTCCATCACTTCGACAGTGATTATTCTAAAATGCACAAGTGGGACGTATCCATAGTGTACAAGATCTGTGGATATTTGGGGGTCATGCGTTCCGAAGCTATTTACGAACTGGCTTATTAATATCTCATTTCCTAGAGGGACCAATGAAGTTAAATAACTACAAGTACGTATTCCCCTAACCTAGGAGACTTAGACAAATAATTGTTTTTTTGTTTACAGTGCTGTAATAATTTAAAAGTACAATTATCTGTTTGTTTTGATTTGGTTTATATCTTCCTTTATGTATTGATAACGAACACAGATGTAAAGTACTTAACACAGTTTTAATTATCATAGCCCTGGACACGGCCAGCATATAATGTGTGTTTTAATTATCATAGCCCTGGACACGGCCAGCATATAATGTGTGCAACATCTCGCCTTATCCCCCTCCCCCCCCCCCCCTTCCCCTCCATTAGTTTATGTAGGGCAATATGAGTAGACAATCACAATAATTTAGTATATTACCAGGTTCCTCATTCCAATACCATGTATGGAGCTCCCTCACAATTCCAAGACTACAAAATACGTTTCCAGTCCAACCTTTAAAAACAGTTACTTTAGGCAATGAATACAATTCATTCATAAGTGTTCTACCTGCATGTGTATTGGTTGATAAAGTGAAAAGCGAATAAGTAATACAATATCACAGTGTAAGACTGTGTCTGTTTGTAAGCAGTTTTCATACCTTACAGGTCAACGTCAACACACTGGCAATCATTAGGGACTTTTAGATTTACACGACGAGAACGTGGACCGCCACGTGTGACATCCTTTTAAGGTAATGTGACGTCCTTTTAAGGCACTGCCGGGCACGGCCCAGTGCCTTAACACAATGTCACACGCGGCAGTCCACGCTCTCGTCGTGTAAATTTAATAGTCTCTATTAACTTATTGATACATACACTACATTTTGATAAGAGAAAACACATCATGGAAGCAAGCTATAGAAGCCTGATACCCAGGTCATTTGTGTCATTCAAAATATAACGTAATTAGAATATCAAACAGAGTTCTGTCAGAACTTTCTATCACATGAAAATATTTGTAACATTGTATTATCTTATTCTCTTATATTCTAAATTTAATTCAGCGAATAGTTTTCACTCATTATTTAAACTACATTAGGTACGGACACAATTCTACAGAAAGGTTGAAAACTTCAAGGTATTATATATCATTTTTGATGTCTCCATTCTTCTGTTTAACCTTCAATAAAAAGAAGTGGGAGCACGCAATTAGAATTTCAATTGATATGTTGTGTAACAAGTGTTTTGTCCGCTTGACAAGTATCTTAACTTTTCTTCTCTTTGACAGATATTACTTGTCCACTTAAATCAACAAATGTTATTTTTCCTGATAAAATGCTAATCTCGCTATGTATTTTTAAGAATATTCCCGTGCAGAAAATTCTGGAAGGATTTTATGACATGTTTGATGTAAATAGTGCATTAAAGCCATTCTAAACTTTTGTAGTGATAAATATGTACAATGGAGGAAATCTTACCATGACTCGCATTGATCGAATTTCATTTATTTTCAATGAAGTGTTTTATTCAATCAATACCTATTTGTAAAAGATTAGTCTATTACCGACTTTTGCAAACACTTATGGTTTGATTGTAAGAAATTGTTGAAACATTATTTCATGTTTTCTTTATAAGTTTTTGTTGATTTTTTAAATCATAATATTGCAATTTTTTCTTATAAATTGATATGCTTAGTGACCAATATTAATTAATTAATATTAAATAACGAATACGAAATATGAATTTGCATTATCGTGCGTTTATCTGATAAGACTATCCCGGTTATAAATTGAGACATATTATTATTATTATTATTTTTATCATTATTGTTACCATTATCATCTTTATAATTTTCTTTAATATTGTTGTTAGTATTGTTATTATTAGTAGTACTAGTAGTATTATTGATATGATAATGTATCTCATCATTCTTAAGAAATTTAATTCATTGAGTACATAAGTGATTGCCATATTTGGATTAAAAATTTCATATTTTAAATTATATATTACAAAGCTGTGTAGAATATTGTATGATCATTAAAAATGTCCTAGTTCAACCATTAGTCTTTCATCATTTACAAAAATCAATAGACAATATGTTCACATTATGATTGTGATTGGAGTTGGCATATTTTTGCCTGTTATAATAAATGGTAATATAGAAACAGCTTTTGACATTTGAATTCAATTAGTCTCTATAGGTGATCAGCATGATGACCAGTGAGAAAAGAAATGTCAGCCATGTCACACAGCTAGAAGTGAGACCCTCAGAGCTGGATTTGTTGTCGTTGCAAGTTGGTTCAGTACAACAGGATGTGCAATGGGTAGCATCATTAGCCATAGTGCAGTAAGGTCCACCACCTTCCTGCAAGTCACTGCATTCCTCATCTGTGCATCCACGCGATACAATCGTATGTGATGAGTTCACATAATGATCAGTCTGCAAGAAATGAAGAAGTTTTATGATAGCTATGTAGCTTTATCGTTCGTACCTAGTTGAGTTTTTGGCAGTATTTTTTTTAACGATATTGTAGAATTTTCATTTCATCTTTTGATTTCTTGAAAATACGAATCGGACGGCTTTTTCCCTCATCCAGTTAACTAATGTTTTTGTCCATTGGTTTTTTATAGACATCCAACTAAAAAAAATGTTCTCTTGCTTAGTAATGTATTTAAATTTTGTTTTTCTTTGATAAAAATAATTAAAGCAAAAGAGAGAAGAACAAAATTAAAACCAAAACAAATGGACAAAACTATCACTTACCCCGAGTATATGAGGACGAAATAAATAAACAGATGAGACACAACATAAGATTAGGTGAAAATTAATGTTTACTTTATATGAATTCATGTCTTCTGTTTCACAACATCAATTTAGAGACATATCCTCTTTGTATTTTGACTTATCAACCCAAACTATTTACAAATGCCAGATAAACCCTGTGAAGAAATGTAAATGTCAAAGTATTTAAATACCCAACAACGCTGTTCTTCATAGCATGTAACAGTTGATACTCCAGAACCGCTTGCAAGGTCAACAGCAGTAGAGCAAACATCAGTTATGGAGTTAGTCGAACAGGAATGACATTGAAGAGTCTGCAAGGAACCGTTAAATGCACGTGTTATTAGTTTCAAAAGTATTGAAAGAATCGATTATCTAATTATATTATACTTGGAAACGTGGTCAGCATGTATTGCTAAAAATTCACAAATGCTATCCCTTCCATGTTCCACGTCAAAGGTAAACCCAAACTATATTCATACAAAAAGTGTATTTAGTGACAAAAACTTAACAAAATTGTAAAATATTTTCTAAGCAATGATTTCCGTTTTTATTCAGAACAAAATGCTTTCGTTCAGAATATCAATCAAATGTATTCTGTAGGCAACAAGTCATTGCCTTAAGCACGAAGGAGAAAGTTCTTTCATAATAAATGTCTTTCATAGACCTTCCTAACAAAGAATTATACATTTTTAGATCATTATTATTGGTAAACACAAATACATAGCCACGCAAAACATGTACAATATTGAGAAAGCCTCTCCCCCATCAAGCATTAAAAGATTTGACTTCACTTACCCCTGGAATTCTCGTGGTCGGGGTAGTTGCTGTGGTGATGGAAGTTTGATAAGGTATCATTATTGATATGATGTAAAGACACGAGATGTTAGCTATACCGAATTATGTTGCCATACCTTGCTCGGTGATTCGGGAGGGGGAAGGGGGGTGTTGCTGGTGAACGTTTCCAATACCCTTTGGAAAATAGGGCAGAGTCTTGAAGGGTTAGTGAGATGTCAAATTTGTGAGTGAATATTTGTTAAGTATCCCCGATATATTATGTTTAAATGAAGAGCGAGTAGTTCCAAACTCCAAACTTGTTCTGATCTTTGGGATATATTTTTTTCTCATTCATTCCATTTTTATCCTTATTTTCAAAGTGTTATCCATTTGTGTTTATCATCCCGTCTCCCCTTTCTGACAATTCTTGATAAATTGTGTGTTTTTTTTAAAGCGTTGCCGCAATGACGACATGTTTTTTTTTTTTAAGATTCTGACTTTCAGCGTAAATTATTAGCATTCTTACAAAATGTACAGTTTATGCACAGCTGGCCGTGGAATTCACTGCTTCCGTCTAAGATGGATTCCGCAGAAATAGCTCCGTCAGGGGTGGGGGGGGGGGGGTCTAGGCACTTACGAGCACAAAATGTGACAGAGGGAGGCTGGTACGGTCGGCATGTATTCTGCATAATTATGTGCTAAGAAAGCACACGATAAGATGAGACCATAGCATAACTTATTCGGAACGAGCATGTTCTGTCAAATCTAAATACTGGCTATACAAGCTACTTTCAAATAGAAGATCTTACCTTCGTCTACGCACGTCACCCCACCGCAGATAACTAGGAAATAAGATGTTGGGAATAATTTAAATAAATGCAGTTTACTGAACAATGAAATCGTATGATGTTGTGCACGTTCGATTTCAATGTTCTAAAACGTCAATTTTTTGTGTGGGGGGGGGGGGGGGGGCGGGTGCCGACAGCAAGTTTTCTCATTTTATTATGAACATAGATTTAGGGGCACAGATTTGCAAAGGGTTTCCACAGACTTGACAAATAGTTGTACACAGATGTTAGTTTCATTCAATTTCTTTGAGCTTATTAAAATTCTAAGTAATTTGAATCAGAGTTTTGATTTCATTTAATATTATACGCTATTGTTAGATTTCTCATACATGATAATATCCACATGTTTGTACGTATTCTGTATCTCTCGTTTACGCCTTCGGCACTGGGTATGAAGGCGGGGGCATTAAGTTTTGGAGTTGTCCTTTGAGTTAAACTTCGAACTTGGTGAAAATATGTATCATTATAGGAGGACAACCTATGTATCATTATAGGAGGACAACCTGATTATAGATATCGGGGTAGAAAGTCAAAAGGCCATATAGGTCACAATATCCCCCCCCCCCCCCCCTTGTTCCCCCTTTTGGGGTCACATTTACACAGGACTGACACCTCGAAATGTTGGGAACTTTTTTTAAATTCAGGTTGAAGATTTCCGGTCTCAATTTAAACGCGGGATCTGTTGCCCACTGATCAGGCGCAGTAAGGGAGATGGTCAAGGGATACAGAAAGCCTTCATGTGTCTAGTTTATGTTTATATTGCATTCAGCGTGTGTATTTAATATCTAACAATTATGTCTTCATAAAATTATATTTGGACAAGCTGTATCAAGATAAGTGCATGTTATGAAATTGTACGTAGGGAATATCAACCGATTAATTAATCATAACTTGAAAGAAAAATTGTTATGTGTTGTAAGAAATATATAAAGCGCGCTAGGATTATGCTGTATATCTTTTTCTGATTGTAGTTTACCTTGTTTAGCCTATGCTTTTATGGAGACATTCTTTACCAATGCACTCCACCACATTGTGGTAGCTTATATCTTTAGTGTCGAGCGCATTGCTTTGATATAAAAACACCATATTTGTGTGTTATACTCACGAGTTATGCCAGAAACTGTTGTAGTGTAGGGATTTCCGTTTGCGTCCAAGATTTGGATATTAGATGCATTCAGAGTGGAACCCGCGGAGCTCTCAAACACAACAGTGAAATGAACTACCAGAGAACCACTGTCGAATCCTGTTATAGTCACTATGAATGGACAAGCAGTGCCGTTCCTTGAATCGGCTGTAGCATTGCAGTAACCGCCAGTGATCTGTGAGAAAGCAGGAAATAATTTTCAATTATAGAGATCACCCCTATATAGCAAATTTTGAGGTACCTCTAGTTCACATAAAATGATGATGATAACGACTGTAATGGTGATCTATTATAATTAGGTACATAGATCTGGAATTCTGATAGAAGGAATCTATACAGTGCGTCCGAGAAAAAAAGAAACCGAGAATTATCGATGTGTTATTATATCACAATTATAATTAATAAATGACACATATTTGTAAAACTTAGATCCTCTTCTTTCAGTTGACGCCACTCATATGATGCATGAGTGATTGAAAACAATATGAAGAGAGGGTACCAAAAAGTAATTTGGCGGTCATTTCTGAATTTCAAAGAATAAATCACATTTCTAAAAAATTTCTTCTGCCCTTTCAAGTGACACCTCAATCAGGAAAAAAGAGCCAGGAAAAACAAAGTTTTGTTTGTTGAAAGTAATGCTTGCGAATTCGTTTTCACTGGCTGCCTGTCGTAGCAACAAAAGACTTAACTCTGTTTCGTTGACGATCAGCCATGCATCAAGTCTTTCGTTCGCTTTGTATAGTGTGCTTCCATAGTACATTTACTACAGAAATGACTTGCTTCCCTAATAGACAAGTTCACGGTTAGCATGACCCAAATGACCCCGATTATCCACAGAACTTTAAAACATGAAGAGGTACCAGCTTGTACATTTTGAAATAGTCACTCCTACGACGATGAAGGTGCTACATAAATAGCCTTTGTTTCCCCCTTTTCAAAGTATACTTCCACCGGTGTATCATTTATGCACTGCTTGTGCAGAAATAAATAATGATTACATAACTTTCATGAGCATGTATCCAGTATTTTGTCTCTGTGAATTTCACAATTTGTTCTGCAATGACCTTTATCTGCTCATGCTCAGACTGCAACCGTGAACTGGCTTATAAGGCTGAGACAGTCAGGTAGTTATTTTAGCTTACGCCGCGGGGTTCAATAGGGACGTATTACATCGATCACTTCTCCAACACCTAAATTATATCGCATGAACAAAAATTATTGCATATCACGACCAGGATGAACCGTAAAAATATTGTGTGATCATCGTTTGTATTCTATTGAATTTGAAATACATGTAATGATGCGTTTTAATTGGAAGACACTTTCCTTTCGGTGGTAACAAGAGCAATTGCAATTGTAAAAACATGTTTACAAACAAAAAGAATCATGAAACTGTTTATCAGTTTAAGTCATTTGAAGCCCAAGTATAGTTTTAAAGGTACTATGTCCCATTTGCAGGCCCAAAAGATGAAAAAGTTAAATTCCAACGGCATTTGAAAGACAATACTAATTTAGAACTTCCCTCAAAACGAAAGGGCTTGAAAATGTATTTTAGTGGGAAAATAATGACCATTGGTTGTCTAATTGACTTAACCCTAATAAGGCCGGGGGCCATTATGCCCCCCCCCCCCTCCACGATTTTTCTGATTGTTCGGGAACGCACACGGATGGCGCCCCGCCGCTCGCTGATTTTTTTCTTTCGAGTCTTGCGCATCTTTTAAAACAAAGTCACAAGGTGCCTTTTGTCTTTGCATTTGTGTACAAAACTTATGGAAATGTCATTTTTCCTCAAATGAGATCAAACTTTGGTTATTAGGTCTTGTTTAAAGTTAAGATGTGTTTTTTGGGAGTCAAAATAGTTGAATTGTAGTTAGAAATGAAATAAAACTACAAACAAATACATAAGTTAACAAAACAATGAAATACATAAGAAATTATTAAAACAAGAGATAACATAAGGAATAATCTAGCTCTTCCAAAAATTTGTTGTCGTATTATTGTTTCAAATGGTCTAACGAATACATGTAGTGAAAAAGAATGCTTAAGTATATATGATTTATGGGTAAAAAGGTGAATTGTATGACCTATTTGATTAAATTACCATAAATATGGAAATGAGTGAATGTTTCAAAGAATTAAATTTACCATAGTCTTCTATACGCTTCACTTGACATGCGTGCACATTTTCGCGGCAACCGGCCGTTTCACAGCCGAAATTTTAGGGGGTCGTAATGCTCCCCCCCCCCCCTGTCGTATTAAGACCTCAGATAGCCCGGTCTGTTTATGGTTAAGTGATTGCAATCACCTAAGTAATAGTCTGATTTTCAGACCCTTTTACCGAATGGTCGTACGTATTGTGTTGCACAAAGATTCAATCAGTTTAATTTTGGCAATTACAAGTAGTGGGTTATTGATGTAGACAAATGCTCATGTACCTGTTACAGCTCACGTTATGTACATGTATGTTATTACCAAACAAAAAAAGGTTTCTGTCAGTCACTCAATAGTGTCTGACAGTGAAGTCTAGAAGGTAAACGTGTTTCCTTGCATAATTTGAAAACTAGGACACTGATAATGTTTAAATTTCACAGATGGGTCATATACATGACATATTCATAATTCCTACATAATTTGATGTTGGCTGCAAAAGGGACATAGTAACTTTAAAACATTGTTACCAACTAAGAATCAACTGTTCGTTGAGCACCTGTCGAATTAGATTATCATTAAACGAGGAGGCGAGTTGGCTCAGTCGGTAAAGCGTCTTCAAATCCAACCCAGGCGGATAACGGAAGCCTGCGTTGTTTGTCAACGTGCCCCTCCCCTTTTTCAAAGACGCAGTTTATGTCACAGTGGAAACCGTGTAAAGGAGAGTCCCCACCTTTGCACGTTAAGAACCCTCTGCACTATTCGAAAAAGAGTAGGTGGAAACCCCGTTGAAGTGGTCAACCTGCAAATCCCCAAACATTTATACCGGGAGGAGAGACCCGAGAGTTACAGTGATTCAGTTCCTTTTTTCAGTTTCCAGGTAACGCCAAACACTTGATAATGATAGTAATAATAATGAATAATTTGGTTCATTGATATGAAAGGTGGACAAATTACAATTAAATAGGTAAGCTGCTTACCCTTGCTTCCCACAGATCAGCGGCTGTCATGAATTCAGGTGAAGAAGTGTCACCCAATGCAGTTGTATAGGGTTCTCCACTAACTTTGATCGCAGCACTTAGTGAGTTCAATTCTGTATCAATTATAATATTTAAAAAATACATGATTAAGTTTCCACTAAACAATATAGCACTTTCGAAATGAAATTTAAACATGAAATATGTTTCTCTGGTTCAATGATTTAGTTGAAATTGTTTAAGCTTTGGAATAATGTCAGAATTTTCGTCCTCCCATAAAAATTGCACAGAGGCATAGATTAGGACATCTGAAATCATGGGTTGTATACAGGGGCGTCGCCAAAGGGGGGGTGTGGGGGGGTGCGACACCCCCCCACCTGTCAGGATATTGTCGGTAAAATTGCGCTGCCCTCGGGAAAAAGAGAAAAGGGGGAGGGAAAAAAAGAGAGGGAAAAAAAGAGAGGGAAAAAAAGAGAGGGAAAAAAAGAGAGGGAAAAAAAGAGAGGGAAAAAAGAGAGGGAAAAAAGAGAGGGAAAGGGAAAGAAAAGAAAAAAAGAAAAGGAAAAGAAAAGAAAGAAAGGAAAAGAAAGGAAAGAAAGGAAAAGAAAGGAAAGAAAAGAGAAGAAAGAAAGAGAAAAAAGAAAAAGAGGGAGGAGAGAAAAGAAAGGAAAAGAAAGAAAAGAAAGAAAAGAAAGAAAAGAAAAGAAACAAGAAGAAAAAAGAGTGAAAAGGGAAACAAAAGAAACGGGGGATGAAAGAGAGGAGAGAGAGGGGAGGTAAGAGTCTGATAGAGGAGGAGTGGGAGTAAAAGACAGAAGGGGGTTGTTGGGTGGAGTCGTCTCGTCGAGGGAGCAAGAAAGACACGGGTAAATATGTTGCTGTGTCGGGTCAGCTGTGTCGGTATTCTTGCTCGATCCTCGTGTACTATATCAATGCAGAAGTTTAAAGTCGGTGAGATGTATATTGTCGGGGGCCGACAAGTATTTCCCTACGAACTGTGACTTCTTATCCGCTGTGACGACTTCGAGAGTGACTACAACTACAATACTTGTATTTTCTCGAAGTTTTACTTCCCTATAATATCAGCTAAAGAAATCAGAGGTTTAACATTTTCGGGGAAACTAAATTCAAACAAGGTTTAAGAGTCAACAACGGTACGACGAATCGTCTTCCTTTCTTTATATTGTGATGAAACGCCAAAAATTCCGCGCTTCGCGCGGAAGGAAAAACTTCATATAGACGAGTCGAGAACGGTACAACGAATCGTCTTCCTTCTCTAATAATTTAAGGAAACGTCAAAGCTTCAGCGCTTCGCGCGAGAACGGGAAACTGAATTCAGACAAATGGGGCTTATTTAAAGTCGAAAACGGTACAACGAAATGTATGGTTTCTCTAATAATTTGAGGAAACGTCAAAGCTTTCGCGCTTCGCGCGAGAGGGGGAAACTAAATTCAGATGAATAGAGCTTAATAAGATTCGAAAACGGTACGAGGAATCGTCTTCCTTTCTCTATATTGCGCGAGAGGGGAAACTGAATTCAGACAAAATTAATAGAGCTTTATAATAGTCGAAAACGGTACGATGAATCGTATTCCTATCTCTATATTGTGATGAAAAGCCAAAAATGACGCGCTTCGCGCGGAAGGGGAAAACTTCATTTAGACGAGTCGAGAACGGTCCTGACAACGAATCGTCTTCTTTCTCTAATAATTTAAGGAAACGTCAGGGCTTCCGCGCTTCGCGCGTGAGGGGGAAACTGAATTCAGACAAAATTAATAGAGCTTATTTAGAGTCGAAAACGGTACAACGAATTGTGTTCTTTCTCTAATAATTTGAGGTAACGCCAAAGCTTTCGCGCTTCGCGCGAGAGGGGGAAACTGAATTCAGATGAATAGGGCTTAATAATAGTCGAAAACGGTACGATGAATCGTCTTCCTATCTCTATATTGTGATGAAATGCCCAAAACTCCGCGCTTCGCGCGGAAGGGGAAAACTTCATTTAGACGAGTCGAGAACGGTACAACGAATCGTCTTTTTTCTCTAATAATTTGAGGAAACGTCAAAGCTTTCGCGCTTCGCGCGAGAGGGGATAACTGAATTCAGACGAA
Organism: Strongylocentrotus droebachiensis; assembly: GCA_035222895.1. Taxonomy (NCBI): domain Eukaryota; kingdom Metazoa; phylum Echinodermata; class Echinoidea; order Camarodonta; family Strongylocentrotidae; genus Strongylocentrotus; species Strongylocentrotus droebachiensis. The sequence goes on along the minus strand of JAVYIG010002488.1, from coordinate 7,803 downwards.
TAGGGCTTATTAAGAGTCGAAAACGGTACGACGAATCGTCTTCTTTCTCTAATAATTTAATGAAACGTCAAAACTTCCGCGCTTCGCGCGGGAGGGGGAAGCTTCTTTCAGATAAGGATTAAGAGTCGAGAACAGTACACCGAATCGTCTTCTTTTTTATAATAATTTAATGAAACGTCATAGCTTTCGCGCTTCGCGCGGGAGGGGAGGGGAAACGTCATTCAGCCAAGGACTAACAGTCGAAAACGGTACAATTAATCGTCTTCTTTTCCTAATAATTTAAGGAAACGTCTAAGCTTCCGCGCTTCGCGCGGGAGGCCCATCAACCACACCCCCCCCCCTCATGAGCGCACTTTTAAGTGATTCTCTTGCTCACTACCGCCCCTCCCTAAAATAAGATCCCAGCTCCGCGCCTGCAATAAAATATATAGCTATGATGCTGACTAAATTGAAGAAATAATTCGTATATTTATGTCGTCGAGGAAAATGACCATTTTGCGCATTATGCAAGTACTATAGATAGTCCATAGGAAAAACAATTTAGCCTTCGGCCCCAGGTTTATAGGGTTGAATTTGTAGATATTGGACATTTAATTTTGTCGGTAATTGGTGGCTAGTTTTGTCGGTAATCGTTGGCCTCTACACCCCCCCACTGAAAAAGGTCTAGCGACGCCCCTGGTTGTATACACTTATCATAAACTCATAACCATTGCTCACCTGTCGGATAGACTACAGCTGGATTGGAAAGAAAAGGAACTAAAATGACACTGTGAAAGTTTGAAAGATAAACGAATGTCACTTCCTCTTGATTGAGTTTCCAAGTATCCATGACAATAGATGTTGAATTACAGTGTGCCTTCAAGTTGGAGAAAGTGTCGGTCGATTGTTAATCATATAAACAAGTGGCATGACTGGCCTTCAACTGTTCAATTCAATTTCAAATTATTCACGTTTCCAACAAAACATTACAAATCAATTATAATCATTTAAAACAAATGTAAGACATACATGTTGGAAACGTAGGGGTCCACTAAAAATCAATGCTTGTGCAAGTGTGAACACCTTGAATGATACTTAGGAATAATCAGTAATTAAATCAACTAATCCGTCACTACAAAAGGAACTACAAAAATAGGGGAAAGAAAAAGGGGCTGCCAACAGAGACGAGAAAGGGACAAGACAATGCTTTACACGACAAAGATAAAAGAACACGGTCATAATACAATGACAAAAAGAAGTGAGAGATCGGGGGTACAGAAAATAATACAAAATGATGAGCTGCATGTGGGGTTGAGAAGAAGATAAGGAAGGAGAAATGCGCGTTCGAAAGGAAATAAGCATGAGAAGGCACAATATAATATATCAAATTACTTTTTGAGTCAGCGAGTAGAGAATGATCTTGTATTAAACAAAAGCAACAACGACATATAATTCGATGAAGTGTATATGATTGTAATGAAAACAATCCCCATTTTTTATTTCATTACTTAATGAATTCCAAAACTTTGGACCTTCATATATAAATGTTTTTTGAGCTGAGAGGGTCCGCAAGAGAGGTAAATACATATCGTTTGAATGTTGTCGCCTTTCTCTCACTGAAAGACTTCAAATACCATGTGTTTCAATGTTCAAATGACCATTTGGCAAGCCAATCAATTACAATTTACATTTAGAAATATCCGTATCTAATCCTAAAGCAATTTCTTTGAAAATCCACTGATAGTCTAAAGTTGGATGGTAAGCTATATACAGTGCAGTATAGCCTTTAAATGTTTTCCTGAAATTACGCAACGTGGCATAAACTGTTATCATGAAATGGCTGATGTGGAACATCATGTTTGCAATATGAAAATTTGGTAGCTGCATCATATTTTTAAACAGTTCACATTGTTTTATACACTGTGTCCGAGAAAAAAACGAGACCGAGAATTATCGTTGTTTTATCATAACTTAATCACAATTATAATCAATAAATGACACCTATTTGTAAAGCTCAGATCCTCTTCTTTCATTTGATGCAACTCATCTGATGCATATTTCACGCATGAGTGATTAAAAACAATTTGAAGAGAGGAAACTAAAAAGTTATTTTTAGGGCGGTATCTGAATTTCAAAAGGAAAATCACATTTCTAGAAATTTCATTTTCTGCCCTTTCATATGACACCTCAATCAGGATAAATGAGCCAGGAATAACAAAGTTATGTTGGTTTAAAGTAATGCTTGCATTCTATGATTTGATTAAACGAATTCGTTTTCACTTGCTGCCTGCCGTAGCAACAAACAGAGTTGACAAAAGACTAAACCCCGTTTCGTTGACGATCAGCCATGCATCAAGTCTTTCGTCTTCTTTGTGCATGGCTGATGGTCAACGAAACGGAGTAATATGGATCAAAATTAAAAATAACAAATTAAAAGGTGAGTAACATCATAAAACATCATAATCAAGCTCATTGACAATATGCTGTAGATCAAGTAAGTGTTCAGTTCAAGTAACAGGAATATTCTTCATATCCTCCTCACATGTTATAAGTTTTGTAATGTTTTTATTTGCAGCTGTGGTACCGAGGAGAGCGATAATCCGAATATCGGATGACCAAGCAGTTTTTACATTTTTTGTAGAGCGAGTCATTGATATAATGGTTTGGTTCCTCTGAGTTAAGTCTTCAACAATCACAATCTTCGATCATTTCAACTTGTTCCTGTTTTGTAAGATCTCTCTTCTTTTTGTATAGCTGGTGGGTTTCACGATGATCGGCCGCGATTTAGGTTCGTAAGTGCGGTCTGTTGAAGTCCCGGGTTGATTTGAAACTGGAATAGGTACGGTGCGGTGGGAGCGTTCAATGTCCTTCACGATGTCCAAGGACGTACCAAGCTTCGTTGTGATGACCTCTTTCGCCAAAGCATCAGTGTTCTCTCCTTTCTTCTCCTTTGGCTCCTCTCTACTTACAACAGTATCATCCAATTAGGCAGCTTCGTTCTAGTTCAAGACACTTTTTTGTCCCCCTTACGGTATCTACAATATCATATGGGCATAGAGCATTTCAATATGCAGTCCCTCAACTATGGAACAAACTTCCTATTAATATTAAAGAATGTTCTTCTCTTGACATATTCAAGCCTCTGTTAAAGTCTTACCTTTTTCAAAAGTAATTTTCTACCATTCGTTATGCAATACAATGTATTATACATGTGCATGTAGTTTCCAGTTTGGATATTCATCATGCTATTATGTTCTTATCATTCCATTTCCTCTGTACTCAATTCTTGAATTTTTTCTATTTCCAAAGCGCTTAGAGACTTAATTGTAATTTGCGCAATATATAAACTGAGTATTATTATTATTCTCTTTTAGGCCAAATAAGCCTTGACAAGATCGAGTATTGCTCCATACTATCGATGACTGCTGTAATCTTCGGACACTCTGCTCTTGCTGGGCCATCTTTTATTTTTATGTTTTCAATTCTTTGTCTTTTCAAGTACTTCTGCTTGAATTATTTCTATGTTGGTATCTCCCCAAGCTTATTGTTAATAACATTACCAACAGTTAACTCTAGTAAATTGATAAAATCCTGATTCTTGAGCAAGTCATGCATGACTTGGCTAGTAACATTCGCTATTTGTCTTTGGCTAGTCATCGTACTAAAAGTCTATTCAAATCAAAATTGAAGAAGCCTTGAAGCTGCTTTAATTAACAATAAAACGCTGTTCAACTTTTCAACAGATCTAAAATTACTCCAAACTGGAGAAAAAAACTAAAGATCCATCATTGTTTCTGAGGGCTAGGATATTATTCCTTTCAGTTTGTTAGCTTTGAAACGTTGATCATGAAGAAAAAAAATCGCGAAAACTACAGGAAAAACAGAACAAAATCACAACTACAGAGAGGACAGGAAATACCTTAAATTTTACGGCGCATCTTTACTTTCACCGTTCACATTGATATACAGTGCGTCCCATAAAAAACGAAACCGAAAATTATCGATGTTTTATCTTAACTTAATAATCACAATTATAACTGATAAATGACACATATTTGGAAAGCTTAGATCCTCCTCTTTCATTTGATTAGACTCGTATAATCCATATTTCACGTATGAGTGATTAAAAGGAGTTTGAAGAGAGGAAAACAAAAAGTCATTTGGCGGACGGTATCTGAATTTCAAAGAGAAAATCACATTTCTAGAAAGTTGATTTACTGCCCTTTCATACAGGCGCGTAGTTGTTTTTATGTGTATGTTTTATTGTTTAATGTAAAAAAAATTAGGAAACCCCCCCCCCCTTTTTTTTAACTTTAAAAAAAAAAAAAAAAAAAAAAATTATACCTAAAATAGGTGACCTTACCCCCCCCCCCCCCCCCCCCCCCCCAACGGAACAAAATGTCAAATTTATTCAGCGGCTGGCTGAGTCGTTGCGATTTTTTGGGGACTCCGAAAAAAAAAAAGTGTCCTCTTACCCTTTTTACCAGAACTCAAGTTTATCTTTAAGTCTTTTGTCAGTTCCGCTTGTTGCTACGGCAGGGAGCCAGTGAAAACGAATTTGTTTGATAATGCAAGCACTACTTTAAACAAACAGAACTTTGTCATTCCTTTTTTCATGATTGAGGTGTCATCTGAAAGGGCAGAAACTCAATATTTTAGAAATGTGATTTTCTCTTTGAAATTCAGATACCGCCCACCAAATGACTTTTTGGTTTCCTCTCTTCAAATTCATGTTAATCACTCAAGAAATATACATCATATGAGTTGCATCAAACGAAAGAGGGGGATCTAAGCTTTCCAAATGTATGTCATTTATTACTTATAAATGTGACTAAGTTATGATAAAACATCGATAGTTCTCGGTTTCGTTTTTTCTGGGACGCACTGTATGAAAAAGTGGTATATGTGACCTTTTTTGCTACGACATAGTCACTTATATCTTATTTAATATGATATATTTAAATTTAATGTCACATCAGTCGATGCAAATACTACGAATAGACATTGAAAATTGTAAACAATACCAGGAGCTGGAGTGGCAGCGTCAGGAGCAGGAGTGGCAGCGTCGACTGGAGTGGCAGCGTCAGGAGCTGGAGTGGCAGAGTCAGGAGCAGGAGTGGCAGCGTCAGGATCAGGAGTGGCAGCGTCAGGATCAGGAGTGGCAGCGTCAGGGGCTGGAGTGGCAGCGTCAGGAGCAGGAGTGGCAGCGTCAGGGGCTGGAGTGGCAGCGTCAGGGGCTGGAGTGGCAGCGTCAGGGGCTGGAGTGGCAGCGTCAGGGGCTGGAGTGGCAGCGTCAGGGGCTGGAGTGGCAGCGTCAGGGGCAGGAGTGGCAGCGTCAGGGGCTGGAGTGGCAGCGTCAGGGCTGGAGTGGCAGCGTCAGGAGCAGGAGTGGCAGCGTCAGGAGCTGGAGTGGCAGCGTCAGGGGCTGGAGTGGCAGCGTCAGGGGCTGGAGTGGCAGCGTCAGGGGCTGGAGTGGCAGCGTCAGGGGCAGGAGTGACAGCGTCAGGAGCTGGAGTGGCAGCGTCAGGGGCTGGAGTGGCAGCGTCAGGGGCTGGAGTGGCAGCGTCAGGGGCAGGAGTGACAGCGTCAGGAGCAGGAGTTGCAGCGTCAGGAGCTGGAGTGGCAGCCCCTTCAGAAGCTACAGTAGTTATTCCAGGAGCTTCATTAGTTAGCAGATACAAAATATAACATACAGTTAGTATTATGCATGGTAGAGGCAAGATCAAACCTTGTCTGATAAATAATTATTTAAATAAATAAATAAATAATATACAAATGAATGAAAGACTACATAGCTGGTATTACCAGTTGTTTTAGCCAATCTTCCGGCATTTAAATATAGCCTTGGCCGTAGGCTGTACGACAAAGAGAATTTTATACAATTGTACTCACGATTTTGACAATATATAATTGTAGAGTAACGAGAATAGGGTTTTCTACATGTAGATTGTAACGTCTAGGGTGGTACGGTATGTCACTGAAACAGCTCCCGTAGGATTTTTGTGCCAAAGTTGACCAAAAAAAATCCTACGGGATTATACATACCATACCGCACTATTCACCTTTGGTGAGACTCTCTCCGACCGGTGCTCATCGACCCCTCTCCCATAAGTAAGCTTACAGAATACGACTAACAATGGAAACGTGAAATAAAAATCATATTAAGAATACACTGAGACAGCTAAACCATAAAATATCTTTGTTACCTTGTAGTACGAACAGGATAAGAAGCAAATTTGCTAATGTTGCCACCGTAAAAGATTCCATCTTGAAGATTCGAAGTTTAGTGCTGCCTGGAATAAATCCTCTGAGATTATCTATTCATGATAAATTTTGTCAAACAAGAAATTTGATATGCAAAAACATATATACACACACACAAGAACAAACATATATATATATATATATATATATATATTTATATATACTGTTGCCAATAAAGTTGGAATAAAGATTTTGCCTCTTTCAATGTTATGATTGTGATAATTATCATATGATAAAGCATTATAACTTTAATTTGACGACATTGTTCTTGGCGTCTTTGTTGCGTGTGTACAGTGAGTCTGTGTCGAATTATGTCGCCTGTTTCACATATGAATTGTTCTCCAAAGCCATGGCAAGTAATATAGTAAATGGGATTCTGTGTAGAACATGTGCAGGGAATGATGTTTGGAACGCTTTATATTGGTCTTCGAAGATAATATGATATATTTATTGTTATATATGGGCAGGTTTTGCATCTTTTATCGGCACATGTCATTAATACCATGTTTCCTGTCGAGTTGGGATCTGGGGGGGGGGCCTAGTAAATAATCGTTTTAAATTTGGGCTTTGGTTTTTACTACAGTTTTCTTCAATTCTCCGACATTTGATGAGGCTGTTGTCGTTTTTGTTATTAATTTAAAAATATTGGGATTAGTTGGATTATTGGTGTGGATGAAAGATATCGATTTAATACTCTCATCCTTTGGCTTAAATGATGAAGCTCTTCCAAAGAGAGTTTTTCAGCTCTTTCAATACCATTATGAATCAGGGAGATGTGAGTCTAGTGGTACGTTCATTTCGCCTGTATTCGCCTACAAACTGACTTAAGCAGACCCCGGTTCGAAACTGAGTCACGTCTTTCGGATGGTGACGTTAAAGGTCGGTCCCCAGACATAATAATCGTATATGATCGATACACGACTGTATGAACCCAATTACAAGAATGATTGTTCCGGGATATGCTATGGCATTTGATTATCATGAGTTTTAATTAAAACAAAGTACCGTAAATCTCCGTGTATAAGGCGCACTTTTTTCCGGTAATGTGTTTTTTACGAAAATCAGCATGTGATACTATTGTGCAAATTCGTCTAGCTAGTTAGAATTTAAGTACCGTGATATTATAGAATATATCAGTTTCAATTAAAACACTTTTGTTTGTTGCTATAGTTTCAAACTAAATGTGATATTCGGATGTAGTTGTTGAAGAATATTGTTGAATAATTATAGCTCCTAATTCTGCCTTCCAGATAATAAAACAATCATCCAGATCTATATATCAGCCAATTTTCCTTTTAACAGGATTCTACTACACTATTAAAGTGACGTTCTTCATTAGTATATAACTTAATTTCTAGATAGCCTATCGATAAAATTGCATATGAAGGAGCCATTTCTGTTACAATGGCCGTCCCTCTGATTTGTTAATAAATTTAATTATTAAAACAGAAGGAATTATTAGTTAGGATAAAACTTAGAGCATAATCTATGAACTCCTTGGTAAAACGTGAATCAACAAAATTGCCATATTTTCTAGCCAAAAGGTTGAGATTTCTATTC
>JAVYIG010002487.1:0-245095 GCA_035222895.1 Strongylocentrotus droebachiensis | reverse complement strand
CCTGTACATAATGCAAGGAACCTTTCACTCAATTAATTATCAATCCAAAGTCTTACAATATTTTGTTTCAGTGAACCTAAATGTCTTTTGTGATTCATGTGATTACGGTAGTCTTAACAATATTTATTTATTTATATATATATATTTTTTTTGGTATTGTGAACTTTGGTTGTACATGTACATGTGCATGTATGACACAACATTTTCGTTAAAGTTTGAGCATCATTCTGTACAGTATTTGATAAAGAATGTGTATATTTTACACTACACAATCAATTATAGGCTATAGTAGTGTACACTATGTACACTGTACATGTACATTGTGTACATGTAGGTGCAGTTTACTGTCAACTGAGTAACAAATACCTGCAAGTGGAAACGAGAGAACGAAAGGAAGGAAAACCCACTGCCCATTGAATGGCTTTGATTGATTTAGATGAGGTGTGTAATTGTTCAATATCCTTGACATTACTTTTCACTACAAACAAGCAGTCACTTTGATAGGCTCTTTCCAGGCTCTCTTCTTTTAAGGTTGAACTGGACAATGTACAAACAAGTAGTCACTTTGATAGGCTCTTTCCAGGCTCTCTTCTTTTATTAAGGTTGAATACTTTTCAGTACAAACATGTACATAGTAAAGGAGTATACTTCTTACCAATGTACATGTACAATGTTCAGTGGTCAAAGCCTTAAAGATAAACTCCAGTTCTGGTAAAAAAAAAGAAAATTAATCTCACAGAATCAAACGAAACTTACACTGAATGTTCAAGATTACAAATAAATGACATGTGCCAAACAATTTTGGAAGAAAATGTGTACTGGCTGAGTAATGAGCATAGAAAGACAAGGAAATCAAGGAAGTACTAGCCCCGACACCCTGTGTGTTGTCCCATTTACATCTTTCTGTGTAAAGTGATTGTTACTTTACCAAGACTCTGCCAAATTTATGATGATTTTGATGACTCCAGAACCTTGCATTACACACCTTACATGTACATGTACATGCTATATGATCAACTTTTCTGATCCATTCCACACTTTTTCTTTCACAATGCAATCGCATTACCAGAACTCAAGTTTATCTTTAAGGTTGAACTGGACAATGCACAAACAAACAGTCACTTTGATAGGCTCTTTCCAGGCTCTGTACTTTTAAGGCTGAATACTTTTCAGTACAAACATGTACATGTACGATATTCAGAGGTCAAAGCCTCAACACAAGCTGATTTCCATGTTGGTGTTCAGGGCTGGTGTGAGTGTTTAATTGTTTATTGAATATGAACACCAGCCCTAAACACCCATCTTGAAATCACTCATTGTACAAACTGTATATTAGTAATTGGTCAACTTCTGAAGCCACTAATTTCTTGTTGTGTACAACTTTATTACATAAATGCTAGAAACGTTCTACAGGAAATTAAAGGAAATTGGATTGTTTTCTGGAACAATTTTAACCCAGACTTCTTGGGCAGTTGGGGAATCCCCTAGTACAACTGTGCTTTCGACATTACCAACCAACTAATTTCGATACAGGCCTACTGTACATGTAATGTGCATGTACGATTTCAGTAGCTAAATAACTTGTTATACCAGAGGCAGTTTGATAAAGCAGGGCCCAGGATCAGCAGAGGTTTCAACATGTTGTTTCCCAGTAGATTTATGAGTTTGTCAACAATGTTGTACATTGTACGTCTAGACAGTTCTACATCTTTTTAGAATCGTATTCACACAGGAGCTCTTACATGTACATGCATTTTTGGGGAGGTCATTTACCATGCATAATACAATGTACATGTACATGTACTGTACAAGGTCGCCTTCTGATGTCTTTTTGGTTCAAGCGGGCCACAGCTGCATGTACATTATACTGCCTGTACAGTGTACATGTATGTAATTTATTTACATGATGCATACAATATCAATGTGTTCATGTTTGCACAAGTTGGATACCATGTTACCTTCATGTGCAGTGAGTCGCTACTGAGTTTATTTGCTGACCTTCCAGTCTGTGTTATGAGTAGTCAGTGTTTAGTGTTGTGTGGAGATATGTGATGATTCAATACACTTTACATTAAAGGGTACATGTACAGTATGTACATTTGTACATTACATTGTAGATATGTAATGTACACTGTAATGTACATTAATACTTATGGGTACCTGGCAGGAATTACGTAATGGCAGCCATGCTATAAAAGCGCGGGTAATAATTATGGAGCGCCAGGAGTGTCAAGTTTGACAGATATGCTGGCTACAGTATTGTACAAGAACCCACTATTATTATTATGTACAGTGTACAAGTACAGGTAAATCTTCTTTCTATTGAACACAAATGAAAGATATATTAAATTTTATAATTATATCTCATGTTTTTAAAACTTGTATTTGAATACATGAATGTTATTGTTATTTGTTAACCAAATATTGAATACATGTTCCACTCTGTCTTTATTTTAATAATATGGGATTATTTCTTTCTTTCTTTATTTAACTTTCCCGTATTCTAAATGAACCTTATTTGATTTTTTGTCTCGTTTCATTTCAGAATCTTGAGGCTCTCCAATCAACCCCTTGATTAGTGAAAAGTAAGTTAAAGTTGATTTTTTTTTTGTTATTAAAAAAAAACCTTCAAAGGAATAAATTTCTTGACAAGGTTACAGAATGCAAGTCGTTTGATGAACAATAAAACATTTTGGTAACGCAATAGTACCATCCATTGAAACTCGAGTTGGAAAAGAAGATGGCCATTTCTGTGGGGATAGCACTTTGTTGTGACTAATTGATTAAAAGATGACATGTTATTTGCTGATACTCAGCGGACGGACAGTCGTAAATTTTGTGCCGATCTCCAACGAGACGCAGATGAATGACATGACAAGAAAAAGAAGAAAATTGGATTGAACCCTTTAAAAACACGGGTAGATTAAATTGCAGTCTCCCTCCCTGCGTGTGGGCATCCCCCATTCGACTTTCAGCTCTCTCTCTCTCTCTTTCTTATCAACGTTGAGTTGTTTTAACATTCCACTTATGATGAAAGCTCATCTTTTTGATAGTGGGGAGAGGGGGGGGGGGGGGGGGGAGGGGTGGTGATTGCATTGAATCGTTCCTCATTCTCCGTATTTCGTGTCCATCAACAAAATTGCACTTTTTTATCATAAACAAGACCCAGAGAGTAATCAATTATAAAAAGGTAATTAAAATGTGCGTAGATTATATGGATCAGATGACTCATGAGTGCATTCATTTATACTTAAAGTCTACACTCAAAGTCAAACCCCACATGATTAATAAAAGAAAGGATTCACTCATTCAGAAATTGTATACAAATCGTATGATTGCTTTGAAAAGAATTATGTTTCTCACGGTAGTCCATTCTCAATATTTTTATTTGCGATTAGGCCTACTGTTTATGTTATTGAAATAAACGTAAGTAAATATGCAAAATACCCTACAGATAATATTTGTACACTTGTACAAATGTATGAAGGTTTACATGTACATATACGTCTGCATACAGCTGTACTTCAATAAAAACAATTTAAGAACACCTGTAATATATCCATTTACAGGCATTACTTTTAGTTGGATACATGGAATTGGAAATTATCTTTATATCTTAATGCATTAAGATACATTGTACATTTGATCTTGATTCTGGTAGTAGAACATACATGTACTGTACACTGGGTTTAAATGAATCCTGAATCATTTATCGCGCGTTATGCGGATTAGACACGTATGAACCAGCATAATGAGAATTGCATAGATGTCACCAAAAATGCTGGAAATGTTATTTCCTGAAAGTCTGAAACAGTGGTCATATTTTTAAACATATTGTTTGAGTCTGTGGTACTTTAGTATGTGTCATTAGGCCATGTAAAATTGATTACATGTTGATCGTCCGGATTTTTTGAAAAAGAGGAGGAGGGTGTACCATGTTATTTGATATTTGATATTTCAAAATGGCCGCTCAAAATGGCCGCTCGGTACATTTTCCCTGACAGTCGAGGCTATTTTTTTTCAAGATGGCCGCCGACAATTTTTTTTTTTTTAAATCAGAAATAGAGCCATTTTAGCAGTGTTTTTCATGTTTTTTTTCTTTCAAAAAAAAAAAAAAATTACAAAAAAAATCAAAAAAAAATTTCAAAAAAATTTCAAAAAAAAAAAAAAAAATAACAAAAAATAGGAGGCGGCCCCAAAAAAGGAAGCGGGCGGGGACGATCAACATGAAATCAATTTTACATGGCCTTACCAAAACTCAATAGATCCGTGCTCTAGCGATGACCTTAATTTCACAATTTTCTTAATAAATTACGTTGCATGTTCCCAACCCATCAAGTAATAGTGTAGGCATGCGACATTGCAAACTCTTGTACAGTTTGTACATTGTACAATGAGCATGCATACAAATGTGTACCGGTTATCTAACATGAAACATGTTGCAGCGTAATGTACATGATGTACATTATGTGTAATGTACATGATGTATGTTTGCAATGTGCATGGTATGTAGATTAGTCATCAGTAGCAATTAATATACCATGTAGATAATGGATGGGCATGGAGGAGCAGATGGGGCCTGGCAGATCCTATTCACACATTGCAAGATCGTTTTAGGGTTCTACTTCGGCGCTTGCCCCTCCTCCTTAGGGCAAGTGAAATATGTCTGTCAGGCAACTACATGTACATGTATGTACTGTACTTGTACATGTAGATCTATACATGTACATTAGGTCCCACATGTATTAAAGAGACAATATAAAGTGCACATTATCTATGTAGAACTACATGTACATGTATTAGTAATAGTATTAGTAGTAACCACTATGAACAGGTTGCCTTGGCAGAGAGGTGGTACAGGTAGCTAGTCACTTTGGTCTACCAGTATTGTAATAATAATAACTGGTCAGTTAGCCTGATTCCCAGTTCGTCTAATGCCCATCTTGTCTACCATCTATGAGGCCTAACAATCATTTGATAACGGGAATAGACACCTAGGGTAGTACTAGTAGACGAACTGCTTGTAGACTAAACGGCACAATAAACCCCTCTCCTCCATCCTGCCTCATAAGCAATATATGGAGAGCTTTGGATAGAAATGAGCAAAAAGTGATTTTCCATGCCTTTCTCTAGCCCCCTGACATTAAAACTTGATGCTTCCTACAGATAATTCCTCTCAAATCGGCAATACAGATGCCATAATGATGAAACGTACAGTAATAGCAGAGTCAGTTTTTCACATTACGCCATGTCGACCCTCTATGGTATACTGTACATGCATACTGTACACGTTTTGATGATGCTTATTACCGGTAGAAAGTTTGCGCTATCGGAAAGTCAATTAGCTCCATAATTGACCATTAAGAATTGGTATTTTTGGTCACAGAAATTTGTTTAGAAATGACTATGATTTTCCCCCTTATCTGTCAGTGTTGGGTATGAATAAACATACAAAATCATTTTTTTACTGACAATTTTTTGTAGTAAATACCTTGCAGTTTTAAGTTAAGTTTCTCTTGTACATGAAGCCATCCTAATTATTCATTCACAGAATTTGGACAAATTGCAGACTCTTTATTTAATAGAAATGAATATGATTTTTTCCCCCCTTATGTAGCTGTGAGTGTTGGGTATGAATGAACATACAAAATCATTTTTTTACTGACAATTTTTTGTGGTTTTAACTTAAGTTAAGTTTCTCTTGTACATGAAGCCTTATCCTAAATATTCATTCATAAAATCTGGGATACCAATATATTGCTGCTTGATTCTCTTCAATACCATGTCGAACATCTTCTCTCCCGCTTCATTTTCCCTCTCTATTTCCCTCTTTATTTTCCTTTCTTTATTTTCTCTTCCTTGTTTGCCCTTGCTTTTCTAATGGGGCAGATGTTTGGCAATAGGAATGTACAAACTCAACAAGTTAGCACAATTGGATTGAAGTTTATAAAGTGCAGAGCATCTTTTGTCCCATTGTGTAGTGCAAGGCATCCACTGTCAGGCGGGGTGCAGCCAATTGTACGTTTTTGTGTGGCAATTGTACGTTTTGTGTAGAAATGCAATGTTTGCTTGTTTGATCTGTGTTGTATTGGAGGGTGTGTTCAGGCAAGTCGTCCTAACCTTGGAGGATGATGATTAGCTCAATCTTTTTTGGTTTGTTTTTTTGTTGGGGGGGGGGGGGGGGGAGGTGTTTTACTGTTCAATGAGATGCAATACTGTACATCTGTGTCCATGTAGAAGAGGTGTCGTGAATGAGTGGATACGTCGCCGGACTGTCGATCACAAGGTCCGCGGTTCGAGTCCCGCCGCGGCACTAATGTCCTTTGGCAAAACATTAATCTACATTTGCCACTCTCCACCCAGGTGTTAAATGGGTACCGGTAGGAATGAATTTCTTTAAATGCTGTGAGCGTCGAAATTGGCAGCCTAGCATAGCCGGGTAATGTTGGAACGCCTTGAGGACCTTGCAAGATCGATTCGTGCGCTATAAGAATCCAATATTATTAATATTTGAAGCTCATATTTTGAATATACAGTTTCGCCACTTGGAAACCCCTTTAATAAGATAAAAACATATTTTGGTGCCTGGAAATCTTTAAGAATGCAGTCAATAGTTTGAACACTCTCTTGAATGTGCAGAACCACTTGTACTATTAAGTAAAGGATTATTATGTGTTTGGTCATTTGGATCCAAAATCAATATGTAGGAGACGGAAATGGAACCCTTCCAAGATTAAAAATGAAAACAAAAAACAAGCTGATTTTGGAAACAAAACAAAAATACTACAAACATGTACATGTACATGTACAACAAGCTATTAACAGACAAAGAGAAATTCAATAATAACAAAAATATCTCTAGAATTTGGTGGTGTTTAAGAAAAATATAGTTAAGCTTTCTAAACTGATATTTTTTAACAAACAGCACAAGAACAAATATGTATAGTATGTTTTTCTAGTAAAAGTCAATAAAAATAGACCTACATGTTAAAGAAGAACAAATGTTAGAGATAAATTTAAAGGAGAGAGCAATAGAGAAACAGAAAGTGCACACAAAATGTGATTATCCAGGCAGAGATGTACATGTAAGACAAGTTGCACTGCGGGAATAAGATTTGTAAGAATCCTTTTATCGATGCTCCTTGTGAACACACCCCTTCTACACTGTACATAACACCAGGTGTGAGTCTTGGACTGAAGTCCAGGACAATAGCCGTCATATTTTGCCTCCATATCTTTATCAATCTATGCTTGTTTATTGCCCATTAAACCAGCAATCTTCTATTTGCCATGTTCATACAGAACCTTTGTAACTTAATACTGAACTTTCAGTTTGCAAGATCTCAGTTTTAAAGACCGTCAATACTACTGGGCCAGAAAGGATTAGACCACACAGCGAGGTCACTGACAGGTGGCTATCGCTTTAACTCAGCTCTCAACTAACAGAAGAAATAGAGGATCACGGGGGACCAACAGGCACCGATTGGGGAAGTTTTCTATATAGAGGGAGCATGTACTGGTAGCTACAAGTAGGACAGTGGGGCTCTAAATGATTATCAACTACCTATATGTATGAGGCTTCAAACGTGCCTGAAACAATGGGTATCCAAAGGTTCAAACTAGGCCTACTGTATGGGCCTCTAGAGTGCTTTTTTCAACACCGGCAAATGATACTCGCTTCCATGTGATCGCATGCAGAGTAACGACAAGCCACGCATACATGTACTAACCAACACCAACGTTTATGGGTTTTTCCAGTGGCAGTAATTTTTTTAAAAATGATTTGTCAAAATGGTGTTTAGGTTGTGTATTATTACTTTAAGTTTATCGACTGTCAAGTGAACCTTACCATGGAAAAGCATCTTTTATATACAGTACATGTACACAATCCAAACTGGAAGGTCATGAGCATGGACCTACATCACATACTTACATGTACAGTTGTGTGTCTTTAGAACCTAATGAGGCTGTTAGATTACGACCTGTCCTGTAAATAGCTGAAAGGAAATAAAAAACCACAGCTATTGTAGTTTTGTTGGCTACATGTAGTTCATTGGTCTGTAATTTCATTGAATAAATAAGGAAGCCTAACAAAACTTTATAGCTTGATGGGTATTATTATTTTTAGGGATTATTTTGAGCGAGTGAATAGAAGAAACAAAATATTTGACCACACACGCACACCCCCAAAAAGAAAAAGAAATTACAAGTATTAGAATAAATAAATAAATAAATACATCAAATAAATATTAAATGAAACAAAATATGTATACCGGTAGTGTACTTAAATCGTACATGTACTGTATACACTATCCATTATTTCTGCTCTTGCAGGTATTTTGACCATTTTCTTTATTTGTAATTTGGACCTTTATTCACTCGATAAAATAAGAAAGAACATGATATTTACAATGTAATGTATGAATACATGTACATATATGTACATGTAGTACAAAACAAGAAGCAGATAGAGAGCAGGATGACTAGTCAAGTGAGGGCCGGCGTTAAAGATTAAAAATCATAGTTGTGCCAGCCCTACATGTAAATGTAGCAAGAAGAAAGAGAAAAAGAAGAAGAAGAATAAGAGAGAGAAAATATAATTTCAGATAAGTCGTTATTGTAGCTGCTATTAGATGCAAGTCCACCTTTGTGAATTTGGTCATCTATTATCAGATGATAAATAAGATAAAAAATACACTTGTCACAGTACAGAATGTTGTACTTGTTAAATCAAATTCAGTTTTGTTGGCGCGCAGCTAAAACGTTTTCTTTCAACATGTAGCATGATGCTTGGTTTAACACTGTCTGAAACTGTCTGAGCTTTGCATGAATGAGCAACAATCATTCATAATTCTGTTGAAGGGAATCGATCAAGGGGTAAGTCAGCCATCCGAAATCTGAAGAGAAGAATGTTGCATTTTACCATGTACAGTACATTATGTAAATCATGTATAGCTCAAGTCCTGCAATCTCAGTGTGAAACAGTGTTCATACTTGTACACTAAACTTTGCTTTATAAAATTAATGTCAACTACTGTACATGTACATACTGTATATTTATTTATTCATATTTTGTTGTGGGACAGTGTGAACTTATCCCTGATTGAATAATCACACAGTTTTATTGACTCTCTATTTATATGTTAATATGATGTTTACATTGGAAGTACTGTATATGTACATGTACATGTGTATAGTAATATTTCAAGATGGATCGTCAAATGAAGATTAGTCTGGTCGTATGAACTCATCCCTGATTGAATCATCACCATGTATTATTGACTGCGTAATGTGTTCATATCAAGTTCTATTCTCATGGAATCCAACGATGACTCATGAATGCGTATCACACAGAACCATCAGAAAACAAACCGTGCTGGCTAGACAAGGCCGGGTAGGAAAACGTGAACAAAAACGCCAGATTCCAGTCATTAACGACCCAAAATTAGGCGTGCAAATTACTCACGCTTTTCACTCAGAACGTGGCTGATGGATTCCCTTGGGTAATCGCGACAGCGCAAGGGCCACCTATCAACACAAAAATTGCAGCGAGTATATACACGTACATGCAGTCTGACGATCGTAATTCGTCTGTACGTGTACGCCACCGCATGTTTACAACTGCGTGTATCGACATAATTTTCATCATTTCATGAATTATTAGTGGCTGGAATGGGTTTATGGGTCTTGGGTAGTTTAGAACTCTATGACCCATGAACATATGCACAATACAAAACAGCGTGTTTGAATCACTTACATGTACCAAAAGTTGGCGAAACAGAAAGAGGAAGAAAGCATCATGAAATTACTTATCGTCACAATTACTTGTAGGAAGCACGCTAAAAAATAAATTCTGGAAGTTTATGCTTTTGTTCCTTTTTTTCCATTTTCATTTTATGTTCTTTATTTGCTTAAAATTCAAAAGCAGATATAAAGCATCAAGGTAACAAAATTGAGTATGTACATGGTTGTGAATTTGTATTTGTAAATATATAATGCTTTAAGAAATATCTTGTTCAATACTGTAGCTACATGCAGGCTTTGGATGTTTTTCTCCTTTGACAGTTTGTACTAGTCCTTGACATAATCATGTATTGAAATTAATTAATTTAAAAAAAGTTTTAAAAATGTAACATTGTAAATGATGGGTAATACATAAATTTGTTGAAAAACTACTATTACATGTACAATGTACAGGTGTACATGTATGTAACATGAGCTTCTAAAGGCAATACATCACTTTAAAATCTAATTCTATTTTGCCTTTGTCAATGAGCATTCGATTACAAATTAAAAAATTATGATGGTGTATTCCTGATACCGGTACTTTCACATGCAGATATTTTTGTGTACAACTTTTCACAAGTTGTCTTCACGATAATAAACACAACTTACAAGTGCATACATGTATATAGTTTAATACAATAGACGTTTGTGCGTACGTGTATGCATTGACAACCCACTTTCATGACCTATTAAACGGTGTTTCACAGAATTTGTGAAAATGAAAACCCCTGAGAAAAATAAAAACACATTGTTGAATGCAGGAAGCAGGTGGTTAATACATACAGAGCAAAGAGGAATTAGAAAGATATTAATATAATTGTTTACCTCAAAATGTCGGACTTTTCAAAGGTCATTCTGATAATGCATTGAATTTTCAATCATTAATCCCTATTGTGATAAGGAAATGCAAGAAAATACAAGGAAATACAGAGGGATTTCCCATGATATGTCCTTGATATGTCCATGATATGATACAATTAAAGGAATCTAGTGTAGTGCTTGTAAAGACCCACACAGTCATGTACAGTTGTAAGTTCCAGAGGAGCTAATATATTTTTGGTCAATATGATTTCATTTTTCATTCAAGAAAAAAAAATTGTTGTCCCCCTTCGTTATAATTGTGTGTACTCGACTTTACATGATATCAAAATTTCATTTCCCAGAGTATTTCAAAATACCAGAAGGGGAAATGTAGAAAACCTTAAAAAGTTGGGTTCAAGTTCAAGAGAATAAAAGAAAATCCAACTACTTTAAAATTTGAGGGAAAATACATCAAAAAGCCCTTAATGGATACATTGTAGCTCCAATTTCTCTTTCTAAGCATTATTTTCAAAGAGATTAATTTACTATAAAGTTCACTGCCCTTTCTTCCTTAGTAGGGCAATCATAAGAACAAAAAGGAAGGAAGGAAAAAGAGTGAAACAAAATACTTTCACTGGGAACTTTTTGATTTTCATTGAGTAATAGTTCATGCCATGAGCCACACTGCTTCCCCATATTACTTTGCACATACGGAGCCCTAAATGTACTTTGCTATATTTATTTTGACAGTAATTCAATTTAGCAAAGTGTATATACCCAGAGATTGTGTACTGCCCCAGGTTTTGTGGGCTATTCAGGAACACGCCATTTGAAGACACACTGGGGTATTAGGGGTTTTTGGCGGGGGTTTTTACGTGGAAAATCAAAATCTGTTTTTTTTCCCAGTGGCATTTTAAATTTACAATAGATCAAAGTGCAATTCAAACAAAAAGAAATATTCTTGTGAATACAGAGATATTCACCAATTGTTTGTTATACATGTACATGAATACATAAATTTATCCTTACTCTGAAATCGCAGTCTGCTTTTCCCGGGGGCATTTCTTTCAATCGATCAAAGAACAATTCAAACAGAAGGAATAATCTTGTGTCTACTACTACTGCTGAAATGTTCACAAATATATGTGATATAGATGTACATGTACATGTATATGTCTGATGTTCCCTTCATATTTCATATTTTAGTATTTGTTTATTATTTTAAAATTCAATGTCTGCTTGTCCCGGTGCTTTTGACATT
The DNA here is from genome assembly GCA_035222895.1 of Strongylocentrotus droebachiensis. NCBI lineage: Eukaryota > Metazoa > Echinodermata > Echinoidea > Camarodonta > Strongylocentrotidae > Strongylocentrotus > Strongylocentrotus droebachiensis. The sequence continues at coordinate 233,247 of JAVYIG010002487.1, read as the reverse complement.
TTGCAAAACATGTAGATTCAGTTTAAGTGTCTACGATTCAAGCATAACGTGATGTTAGTGTTTTTTTTAAAACTCAAATATTCATCAAACAGATAATGTATCCACCATGCTTTACAGTGGAGGCTTTTCACATTGACAAATCGGCCTGCTTTTCTGCTCAATTATAATGCTCTTTTCAAGCAATTGGGGGCATTTTTGTGGCTATTGTAACTCACCACAGTGAGGATGATTTTAATGTATCCACCATGTTTAATTTTAAGGAGCTTTTTCGCTCTAGCATCAAGTCTGCTTTTCCCAGTACCAATAAACATTTTACAATGAATAGATCAATTACATGGACATTGCAAGCTAAATTTGATAGATTTATTGCTGTTTGAAGTTCTCCAAATGGTTGATGCTTTTAATATTTCCTCCCTGTTTACTCCATGTATGAGACACGCCATTTTTAGGGCCAGAAATGCATTAGCTATTAATATATCTTCTTAACAGAGAGCTTTTTTAAATATTTTTTTACTCCCTTCTGGATCTCAACAGACCATTTAATTGAATTATAAACCATAGAACCATCAGATGATCAGGTTGATAAATCATTATTTCAGGCTAAAAGCTCTCTTTGAAGTCCATTGTCAGAGCCAGAAGCCCACATGTCACCTACATGTATACACGAATACACGTTTGGTTTGGTTTGATGGTTCGTTTTACCTGACTGCTATTAAAGAAAGCATTTGTGTGCTTGTATTAAAAAAGCATTTGTGTGCTTGTTCATGTTAGTATTAGCAACCAGGTGACCAATAGTTTTAAGTTCTCTCCGAGGGACTTGGTAATGGAATGAATGCCTTACCAAAGGGCACTAGCACATCGACTTGGTTTCGAACCTTGGACCTCCAGGTTATCAGAGACCACTGCTCTACCATTGAGCCGTCGCATCTTGTAATGCTCTTCTAGCTCTTTAACAGATGTTCAGGCTAAAAACTGTCTTTGAAATCCACTGTCAGAGCCACGAGGATGTTACTTTAAAAACAGGGTAAACCTCATGGGCTTACTGGCTTTCATCTTACCTCACATTATGAGTGTTTTTATTTGATTTTATATTTACATGTACATGTACATGTACATGTACTAGGGCACGGGTGGCCAACCTTTTAAAGCTCGCGGGCCACAGCTAACGATTGGCATAACTTGGCGGGCCATATAGGTAGTCTCCCCCCCCCCCCCCCCCAAAAAAAAAAAAAACACCCATGTAATACGTGTACACACCTGCAATTTTGCAAAAACAAACAAGCAAACAACAAAATCAGTGAAGAAAAAATTTCATCGAACGCGGTGCATGCAAAGGGAAGGGGACTATCCAGTTTACGATTAAGATTCATGAGAAAATTCAACGGCGGGAGAAAGGGCTGTAAGTTTCACAAGACAAGTTTGGCATTTCAAACATATTTCTCGATTCACAACATTAATGTGTATATGTACAAACTGAAATTAACACGGAGAGTGATGTTAATGCCCGGGGGGGGGGGGGGGGGAGGGGGATACTCAGAGTTGGTTTGGACGGGGGTGTGCCGCTCAAGCCTTGAAACCCCTACCCATTATTAGGGGGCATTTTCTCGACCCATTTTCCAAAATGTTCGGGTGTTTTTCGGATGTTTTTCGAGTGTTTGCATGGCAAACACCCAAAAATTTTGAAAAATTTGTAGAAACGGACCCATTTTTAATGGTATTTTTTTTTAGAAATGGGACCCATGTTTAGGGATTTTTTTGTGATAAAGTCACCCATTAGAGTGGCACACCCCCGTATGTCCTAATATGTGAGTACCCCACCCCGGGTGTTAATGCCAATGATCAATTTGAGGAATTTTGTATCAACAACGTTTCAATTCACGTTTTAACGATTCAATATATGTTTTACCCTATTTCATCGCTGCTATGCGGGCCCCATTTCATTTATGAGATATTTTTATTTTCACTTCTTCAATGCTCCGCGGGCCGCACCAGAATAGCTCGCGGGCCGCATGCGGCCCGCGGGCCGCGGGTTGGCCACCCGTGTACTAGGGCCTTTCTTGCACTTATCATACATTATAATTGGATTATACTTGTGTACCATGATTTCCATCGGGGCGATAAATCATCATTTTGGGCTAAAAGCCCCCAGTTCTGACTGATTATTATGATGAATTATCCCGCCATTTAACTCCCTTTCATCTCGGTGACAGCCATGCTCCTTGGGACGCAGTCACTGATGACTTTACCATCTTGCTTGCGAAAATGTGCACAATTCCATGTGTTATTTTGATATTGATTCTTCGCTATGCGATGCGAGCATCGACATTCAGTGGAGACAGAGCAATGCTCTTGTATACTGAAGTGGTCTTCCAACCAACTCTTACTACTGTACACTACCTGTGTAATCTTTTATCCCCTCTTCAAGTTCAATGGAAAGACGTGTAGACAAGTTTAGAGTAACTTTAATAATGTACACTTGTAGACTAGTTTGCACTTTGCAAGCACAACAATGGCTCAGTGGTAGAGCACTGGTACCGTATCCAGGAGGTCTTGGGTTCAAAACCCAGTTTGATGGGCTAGTGCCCTTTGGCAAGACATTAGTTCTCATTACCAAGTCCTTCAGAGACAAATTAATAATGTTGCCCCCTTGGTTACAAGAATCATGGACCTAGTAGGTCCATGCAAGAATACACATGCTTTCTTAGCAGTAGTCAACAACACAACCGAACAAACCAAACTACCAACCGACATTCCAGTAATGGAGGGTCTGTGTTATTATACATGTACATGTTGTAGACTCGTGGACGTACACATGCAGAATGAAGACATGAATCATGAATGTGGCCTCTACATGTACATTGTAGATTGCTATGTAATTGCTATCTTCTCTATTGCTTTTCAAAGTTGTTTGGAAATTTCGCAAGTGGTTCAGACTTGCTAAAGATTTATTGAACTACGTTTTCTTGTTAAGGTTTCATGTTGCGAACGTTTACCATGAAAGTAAGCTCATCCCGTTGCTGTTCTTGTTGTTTTGGTTTTATTGGCGTGTATCGTTCAATTATGAATAATTACGCCCTAATCTGCTTGTTTAGGCTTGACTCCAGCCACATTTTATTTTGCATTTGTATTACAAGTTTTAAATAGTTCATCTGCATATTACACAACCAAAAATGCGAGACAGAAAAGCGTCAATAAAACAAGACTTCATTCAATCCACTCAATGTCTCAAGAAAGACCAAACAAATTATCCTGACTTGAATCCGGGTCACTCCAAATGGACTTGAAACCCTCGTTTCTGGTGATATGATTTTATTTGTTAGTATGATGGAGAGGGGAGAGAGAGAGATATTAATGCGTTACCCATCTGCCCGGACACTGATGTATGTGGCGGTGTCATCTTACATTGGTCCTTAGGCTGATAGGGTTTAGACCCCTAAGCCAATTCATTGAGGTGATGAGCTGTCTAGTCTTACCTCTCCAGACCCTAAGACATTGAAGACCATGGCTGTGGGCGGGTAGGCGGTGTCCTAGTCTTACTATCTCAGACCCTTAGGCTGATGAGGTTTATACCCTAAAGCCAATTCATTGAGGTGATGAGCTAGCTAGTCTTACCTCGTCAGACCCTAAGACATTGAATACCATGGCTGATGGGCTACATGTATGCTGGATTGAGGTGATGAGCTGGCTAGTCTTACCTCGCCAGACCCTGAGACATTGAATACAATGGCTGATGGGCTACATGTATGCTGGATTGAGGTGATGAGCTGTCTAGTCTCACCTCTTGAGACCCTAAGACATTGAATACCATGGCTGAGGTGGACAGTGTCTAATAGTCTTACTACCACAGACCCTTGAATAGGCTGATGGTGTTATACCCCTTATACCCTTTTCTAACTGCACTGATTTTCATCGGATGCATCCGGACGCATCCGATGAAACGGCCAGTTAGAAAGCAACAGAGGAGAAAAAGGCGATTAAATAGCCGATGAAAAGAAGAGAAATATGCGATTTAATTTTCCTGCTCAAGAGCAAGAGAAATTCTCATTCTATCGGTGTCACACCGATGAAACGGCCAGTTAGAAAACGTTTGGGAGAAAAAGGCGATTAAAACAGTGATTAAAATGGTCAAAGGTCGCAGTACACGCGCGCTTTATCGTAACCAGCTGTGTTTGTTGACTTATGGTTGAACATGCTGCATGCTAGCTAGATGGAGCGCGGGCTTAATAATTACGCAATAATTTTTCACTTCCGGCAAGGGCTCGCCACAGCAAATGAATTTCACCGGCAGTTAGAAAGCGACAGGGGGGAAACTGCGGTTTCACCTTTGTTTACATAAGGAAAATTCAATCTGTATTTTCATCGGTGTGACTCCGATAGAAGCCAGTTAGAAAGCAGTATTAGTCTATCACAGAATAAGGCAGTTTGAGGTGATCAGTGTCCTAGTCTTACTATATCAAACCCCTAAGTGATGAGATGTCTAGGCTTACAACTTCAGACCCTAAGACATTGAATACCACAGCTGGTTGGCTATGCAGGATATTAAGGCAGTTGTAAGCTCACTTCATTGGGGCGACGAGCTCTCTAGTTTCACTTCTTCAGACCTTAAGACCCTGGACATCTACATGTACCAAAATAGAGGAGGTACAACATGTGGGGGGGGGGGGGGGGGAGGGGAGAGAGAAGGAGAAGAAATTGAGTGATTAAAACGAAATTCCTCTTTATTTAAAACAGTTTTTAAAGTGTAAAAGAAAAAGTAAGCCCAAGTTATAAAAAGGTTATTTGTTAATTGTAGGAAAATTATTATCAGCCAGCTTTCTTGAACTATCAAAATCTTTGTGAATTACAAGATCAGGAAAGAAAACTTCAAGAACATTTGATGGGCCTGGAGAGATATATTGAAAGCGAACGTAGAAGCTAATTTAGAACGAGGAAGGAAGGAAAAGTCAAGATGTTTTGTTTCAGTCTTCCATTGGTGGCACTTGTAATTAAGAATCTTGGATTAAAGGCCATGACAGCGTTTAAAACCAACTGAAAAGGAAATGAAAAAAATGTTGTTACAAATTTTGCAAACGCATGTGTACATGAATGGCAGGAAGCAATATTTTGGAGTAAAGTCAGACAGTTGCTTGCAACAATGGCCGCTACATCACTATGCGTTAATGTTCCATCTGATCATTGTGTTATTCGTAAATATTATATAATAAATGTTTAAAAATATTGTAATATCCTCTTGCTAACGAGCACTTTCAACATCCTGACAAGATTACCGTAGTCTTTTATGGTACCCTTGATTCCATACTGGTTGCATCTGTGCTCTATTTATGATTTGTATACATGTGTATGTGTATGCTTTTACTGGTATTGAATAAAATTGAACTTGAACTTGTACTTTTTCAACCTACGTATACACAGGTCAGGGACCATTTGAATGGTTCAAGGGAAATCCAACCTTGATATCAAACTACTCTTGAGGAAAGCAGAAAAATCAGAGGAGTACAGTTGTAGACTGGTGAAAGTTTAAATTAGATTGGACGAAAATGTTTGAGTTAAAAGTTTATGAAAGTTGTAGTCACTACAGGTATAGGCTCTTCAACTTGGCTGAATCGTTCATGTCTCTTTGATGTAATGGTGTACAATTTCAAACATTTCTAACTTTCCTATTAAATTTGGTTAGGATTAATTTCAAACTATCACCATTCTGTTTATCTGATTTTTCCGCTTTCATACAAAAGAACTTGTGACAATTGTTGGATTGTCCTTCGAGTGCTTAATAACATTTTGTTAAATCTTATATTTTATCTTTTTGCCCAGATTGCTCCAGTCCAAGAAAAACAGGACATATTCAAATTGGCAACATTCCAATGCAAGAGCATCGTCTCTCCAATCTCCCAAAGCCTGCAAAATGATCACGTAGAGCAACGTGACTAGTACTACCAATTTAGAGTTGAAACTTATTCCTGTAGGTGTTTACCGTAGTTGTTTAGCAGGACTTCCTCATGAGGACTTGACAACAGTGTCGATAAACAGAGTAGGCGATATTATTTTTAGGATCGAAAGATAAGTGGAGAGAGCGCTACATCCTGAGCTGTTTCATTCCTTCTTGAGAAACCTTGCAGATACATTTTGTACAGGCATCATCGGCCTGGTCACCAACAGGGACGTTAGATTGAAAGAGTAGTGGACCTCCTGTTGTTTGGTACAAGAGGCACGAAGGTCCTCAAGAAGTCCAGGAAGCCTAAGGGTCACAGACAACCCGTGATTATGTTCATCAGGTCTGCGTGACGCCCATTCGAAGACCACGGAGAAGACCCTTGATGCATAGCATCTGAGAAAGAACCCTTGAAGCGAAAGAAGCGACGAGGACAACGCTCCAGAATGGCGCGTCAGAAGCCAGAGAAGATCTACCACGTGTCCGTGGTGGGCATGTCGGGGACGGAGACCGAGCGCGGGGCCACGGGAGTCGGCAAGTCGTGCCTCTGCAACCGCTTCTTGAACCCTCACCAGGACAAGTACTTCACAGACCACATCTCGGTGATCAGCTCGAGCGATTTCAGCGGGCGCATCGTAAACAATGACCACTTCCTCTACTGGGGTGAGACTCGAATCTTGAATAAATAAATCTTTTATTAACTATTATTTATTTTATTTTATTTATTATTATTTAATTTATAATTAACTATTGTTCAACAATAACCACTTCCTTTTAAATACTGGGGCGAGACTCAAATCTTGAATAATTTAATTTATTGTTCCTGATTTTACATCTCCAAACCTTAGCATTGGAAAACAAATACAAAAGAGTAAAGGAGGCAAAATTCTTCTTAGAAATTTAGTCACATGTAGAAAGGAAATGACATGAAAAGAATTTTTAGATTTGGTGGATCATTGAAATTGTTTTTTTTTAACTACGTCTACATGACAGATTAAATTTGTAAAAAGTCATGAAGGCGATACCAATACATTTCATGATTTCTCCTTCAAAACATTTGTAGATGTTTTTAAGATGAATGTTGGTCATCAATATTTATTTGTATCATGAAGCATAATGATATTACATGGACAAATATGATATTATGTACAACAAAATTTAGTTCTATTCTTCAGAAGATTGACTATCTCTTTCCATTTGCTGGCTTCATTCACCTGAAATACAATGTAACTTGAATATTTGGTCATAAATGAATTCTTGAATGAAATAATCTAGATACATGTAGATGTGTATACATGGTACATGGTACGTGGTACATGTAGATGTGTTGTGGTCCAGTAGATAAGTTTCCAGACTTTGAACCACAAGGTACATGGATCAAATCTCTGCCACAGCACTAACGTCCTTTGGCAAGACATTCATCTGAATTTGCCACACTCAACCCAGGTGAGGTAAATGGGTACCTGGTAGGAGTATTCCGTAAAATGCACTGTGCTCTGATAACGACTGCCAGAGCTAAAGCTAGGGTAATAATTTCAAAAGCTCTTTGGACGCTCATAGGGACGTTGCAATGTGATATTCCTTTACATGCAAGAACAGAATATTATCGATTATTCCTAGATGTTTGGTGTACAATTGTGTTCTTTCTCTCTCATTCAGGTGAATGTACAAAGAAGTATGATGGCGATTCAATGACATAACAAAGCTAGGGCAATAATTTCCAAAGCTCTTTGGAAGCGCATACAGACTTGACTAACTGTGAAACAGGCCCTAAAGATACAAGAACAGAATTTTATTGATTATTCCTTGATGTTTGATTGTTTCTCTTTTGTTCAGGTGAATGTACAAAGAAGTATGATGGCGATTCAATAACATACCGAGTGGTGGAGCAGACAGAGTTCATAGATGACTCCTCCTTCTCGCCCCTGAGAGGGTCAAACACCCATGCGTTTTACAAACGAGCTGCAGTCACAAACCTCAAGTCTGCAGAGAAGGTCATGTACATCTGTAAAGATCAAGTCGGTGAGTATGACTCCACCTTAACTCCAAATAGCATCCACACCGATTCCACCTTGACTCCAGACAGACTCCACCTTGACTCCACCTTGACTTCAAATAGCCTCCAAACAGTTCCACCTTGACTCCATTCCACATTGACCTTGACAATGACTCCACCGCTACTCCATACCGACTGCACTTTCTCCACTTTGACTTCATATTGTCTCACTATAAAGAACCAGACTCGTAACCATGTTGGGTACAATAATTGTTTGTTCTGTCTGGGTAGGTCTCGTGTCAGTCTTGTTGTGGCTGAGGTATAACTGATTTTAATAAAGATTTGAAGATTCGCAAAAATCTTTAGAAAATTAACAAATTAAAACTTGAGCTTTCCAGCATCCACTTTGGTGAGGCCTGGGACCCGTTTCACAAAGCCTTTTTTACAATGACAAATGACAAAAATCAGTGACAAATCTGCTGATAACCAATCAGAAGCAAGGATTTCAGTAGCTGATAACAAAGACTGTCATTTGTCACTGATGACAAGGTTTGTGAAACGGGCCCAGATGCTCTCATATCTAAATGATTATATAAACTCATGTCTGAAATGTATTGCTTATAACACACAGGTGATGAAACCAACTTCACTCAGAAGATTCTCCCAGACGGCAAATTCCCTGTGGATGGTTTCTTGATAATCTATGACGTCTCGCGATCCCCGGGACACGAGAAACAACTGGAATGGCTCACCAAGCTGCAGGGACAACTCCACAAGGCAAAGCGGCCGGTCGTCGTCGTCGCGACCAAATACGACGAAGCCTGGGACCAGTACGTGCGTGATGCCAAGGGCTTTGCGGCAAAGATCAAAGCCCCGCTCATCGAGACATCGGCTCAAGAGGGCGTCAACGTAGACCTGGCGTTTGCGATGATCGCGAGCAAGATCGATCGGAGGGGCGGGCCGAGGGAGGTTCCGTTCACATCAGGTAACGAAGCAAGGCAGAAGGTGATCACGAAGGCGGTGGACGAGTATGAACAGATGCTGAAGATAGAGGTTGTCAACTACCATGATCTGTGGACGTCGCGCAAGAAGCAGTACCAGAACAGAGATGTCTTTAGAAAGGTATGGTGTCCTTGAGTATTAAAGCCCCACTGCACTACTTATAGCTACTTGCGCCCTCTATGTAGCAAACAATGCCTAATCGGTGCCTGTTGGTCCCCCATGATCCTCTTTTTCTTTTATTTTTATTGAGAGCTGATTTTATGAGATAACCACCTGTCAGTGACCTTGCAGAGAGGTCTAATCCCCCCTGGCCAAACAAGTGCAGACAGGCTTTAAAGGGGTAGTTCACCCTGATATCATGTTGGTTTTAATAGAAGAAGAAAAATGAGAGGATTAGGTCACCAAAAGTCTAAGCAAAAATTGAATTACAACTAACAAAGTTATGGATTTTCGAAGGAGCTTAATATGTTAATTTCTTGTTAGGAGCTTGCAAGATACATCACCGACTTGTCAATTTGTGTTTGATTGATCGCAAACTTTCAAACTTTCTCTAATCCATTCTCTAATTGTGCAAGCCTAAAATACTTTGTCCCATCAGTTTATACTAGTTGCCTCATAAGTCATCCATTTACTTATATCACTCATCTCTGTCACTCTTCTTTTTCTTTGCCTATTTTAATATCACACATCGATATCACTCCTCAATATCGCTCCTCAATATCGTACATCAATACGACTCTTGTACAGTACTTGAACTTGAGAATGTACATCACTTGATGTGGTCATTAAAATACAACTTAGGACTTCAAAAGTATGTCTCTATTCTTGCCACAAACCTGTGCATTGAAGAGGCAACCAAAACCACTCAATCGTTTGCGGTTTACAGGTAGCTCTGTGTGCAAGGAGATAAGTGCTTGTGGGATATTTCCTTGCTGATCCTAAATATACACCTGATATCCTCTTGAGTGTATCATTTACATCATATCATTTACAGTACTGTAAATTGATAGCCGGGGACACTTACTACAATTCCTACAATGTACATTGCCAGACTTATGACATAATATCTACCAGCAAAAAAAATGTCCACCCTTAGTTCTGTAATTACACTCCAAGTTGTGGCTGGTACTTGAAAATACTTTCTTTGAAAGAAGTAGTAAAGAAGATTAGTCTAGAAGATCAGACTCTTTGCAAATACAAACATATTTCTGTATAGATATGCATAGATTATTGCCATTATTAAAGCATATCTGCACTAGTTTGGTCAGGAGGGATTAGACTTCCCTGCATGGTCACTGACAGGTGGTTATCTCATCAAATCAGCTCTCAATTAACATAAGAAAAAGGGGATCATGGAGGACCAACGGTCACCGCTTTAATAGGCATTGTTTGTGATATATAGGACACAAGTAGCCACAAGTAGTGCAGTGGGGCTTTGAAACATTGTAACTATTTGGTGTTGTCTCAGAGAAAGCTTATTTCGAATATTTTTCTTTCCTGTATCGTCCAGGTTAAATAGATTAATTTGCCTCTGTAGAGCTCAATGTACTTTGCATATGCCCTTGCAAGTCTCTCTGTACATTGCAGATCATTTCTTTCTTGTAAATATGCCTATTGCCTGTACGTGTAGGTTATATGAGCATAAAATCGTCCACTCTCCGAAGCAAATACATTTGGATAACTAAACAATAATTTAGAGTGGAGGCAAAACGGTTTTATTTTGGCACCACAAATTTGAAGTGTTGTGCCAAATCAAATTCATATAAAGCAACAGTATCTACCAATGTTTATTGTCCATTCTAATTTATAAATAATTTAAAGATTGTGCATAATGACCGACACAAGCTTGTTTATGCAAAGTAATAAAATATTGTGTCTTTTTTGGAAAACAAAAACAGGTTGTTGAACTCATCGGTACCAAGAATGCCAAGAACTACTTCACACGGCACACACAGCGGCTTCGCCAGAACCACCAGCAGAATAAGATGAAGCTATATCTGGGAAGGCTACCAGACGCACTGGAGAGTATATTCCCTGATTTGAACTCCATCAGTGGAAGGTAAGCCTGCCCATCCCTATATTGAGAATGGAACATTCCTGTTTTATGATAAGTAGCATGTAGAGGAGTCTAGTTCATTAAGATTTTAGGGATGGTGAGTTTTAAAAAGTAGAAAGGAATGAAAATTTATCTTGGACGGTTCCCCTATGCACTGGAGATATCGTTGCCCGATTTAAAACCCATCAGTGAAAGGCTAGCTTGCACCTCCCTAGATTTAGAATGGAACACTCTTGCTTCTATGGCATTAGAATGTAAAGGAGTCAAGTTCATTATGACCGTAGGGGTGATGAGTTTTAAAAGCTCTACAGACCCTCTGTAGCTCATTCTAAAAGTAGTGTCCAATCCCGTATCTTAACCACCTCATTGACAGATAAACAGATTCCCCCCTAAATTGTGAATGGTATGGTCCTGTCCATCAGATAACAGGTACTCCAATAAGGAATATCTGATTGCTTTATATATACCTCTCAAAATTCAAAACAAAATGTTTCAGTGGGATTCCTGCCACTCATTATCCCTTAATGTCCTTCGTCATGTCATAAATAGTTCTTATCAAAACCAATCGCATACTTAATTGCCCACTTGTTTATAATGGCATGAATCTTGTTTCTCTTAATAATGAGCATTTTGAATGCACATATTTATTTTATTAGTTTTTATACCTCATTAAAATGATATCGCTTGCTTACCGTGTTTACTCACATAGATCTTTTCTCCTTGATAAAGATGGAACAGTTGGTCAAGATTTTAGACAGTACGAGTTTCGCTATGTTGCTATTTATAGATATTAAAAGATAAAATTGAGTTTAGGTCATACGGTTGCCTCATGAGAGAAACTGGGAGGAAGAAATGGGATAGGTAAAACATGATAATTGGTAATTAATGTGACTTTTGTCAACAAAAAAAAAAGGAAAATTGAATGGTAAAAAAAAAATCACTCATTCTCGATGAAAATCACGTACACTGTACCCAGAAACATGTATCAGGACTACACTAACATGTGGCATGAAAGTTTTGTCCAAATAATTTAGCTCTTTCAAAATGGGTTGAACGTGCCCAAATATAAACTGTAGTGCACTTCCGTTGTATACAAGACGGGATCAGTGGGGAATTATTCTGATAAAAGTTCATTAGCCACTCATAAATAAATTGAGACCATCAAGACTTGTTCCAACTTGTTGTTGTATTTACATGTAAGTGACCGTTAACCGTTTGTCATCTCTATTTAAAGAGGAAGAGTCATCCTTTATTAAATTTCACATTCGGTCTTGTTGCATTATCTTCAAAAAGTGAACTGTAAATGTAAACAGCTGGTCTTTAAATTATCAGTGGCGACTTTGTCTTGCAAAAGTTCATTAGCTGCTCATAGATATAAATATAATGGGACCATTGAGACTCATGGCAACTTTAAGCGTTGTTTGTCATCTCTAGGAGGAAGAGTCAACCTTTATTCAATTTCACATTCAGTCTTGTTGCCATTATCTTCCAAAACTGAACGGTGATGTAAACAACTGGCCTTTAAATTATCGAAACAAAACCCACTTAATTCCTTGAGTCAACGATACTTTTAGGTAGGAAATAAACACTTGTGCGGTTATGGGCGCGCCATCAAAGCTAATATTTATCAGCAGATTTCAAGATTATTTAAAGAGTGTGCGCAGTACTTCCTTGCCAACTATTGCCTACGTACATGTAACTTTAATATGCCTTATTCTCAAGAAAAAATAAATTGGAATAAAAGCAATTTTCAACTACTTAACAAATTACAAAACTTGTTAAGGGTATGAATAATTTTGTTGTTAATTGGACATATATTTGGATACAAGCTTCTCATTTTGTACTGATTTTTGGACCCAAAACATAGTTACATGTAAGTCCAACTTGCTTTAGCAACCACCTGTGTAGAAAGACACCGTTTGTTTCCCTTGAGCTTTGTTTCCCATTGAAGAATGTACATATACTATGGGAACCTCTAAAGACCACATGTCTAGAAGTACCACCTGTCTGCTTGCGTCTCCCTTGAGTGGTCTTTATCTTTAAGTTTCACTGTTCTGCATTGTTTCTCAAGATACAAATTGTTGAGTTACCATCTCTCTCTCCTTTTCTCTACCACCTCCCATCCCTCCCTCTCCCTTGCTCCTCTCTTTTTACCTACCTCTCCCACTCTCTCTTCTATCTCTCTCTCTTCTTTCTCTCTCTCTCTCTATCTCTCTCTCTCTATCTCTCTCTCTATCTCTCTCTCTCTCTCTATCTCTCTCTCTATCTCTCTCTCTCTCTCTCTCTCACTTTCTCTCATCTTCTCCTCTACCACCTCCCATCCCCCCTCTCTCTCTCTCTTCTGTCTCTCTGCCTCCCCCACATTCTCTATCTCTATCTCTCTCACTTTCTCACTTTCTCTCATCTCCTCCTCTACCACCTCCCATCCCTCCCCTATCTCTTCTGTCTCTCCCTCCCCCACGTTCTCTTTCTTTCTCTCCATCTCTATCTCTCCATCTCTCTATCTCTCTCCATCTTTCTTCACTCTCCCAGGGACTGGACTGAATGTCGCCACATGCTGCCCGAGATGACCAACTTTACCCAATGGTTCATCATGCTACCCCGCGACCAGCCTTGGAGGGAGAGTGAATACATTGACACGGATGAGCTGCGCATCCCGTACGACCTCCTCGAAGGCAACGAGATGGAGTGTGAGAACTGCTTCCAAGATCACGTCAATAGACTCAACGCTGCTAAGAGGAAAGAGAAGTAAGTTAAATAAAAATAAAAATAATAATAATAATAATATTCCGCTTTTATATAGCGCTTAGAGCCCCACTGTACTACTTGTATCCACTTGATCCCTCTGTATAGCAAACAATGCATTATCGGTGACCATTGGTCCCCCATGATCCCTTTTTCTTATGTTAATTGAGAGCTGAGTTGATGAGAAAGCCACCTGTCAGTGACCTCCCTAGGTGGTCTAATCCCTCCTGGCCAAACTAGTGCAGACGGTCTTCAATACATTGACGATGTCTCTTAGCGATTTACAGATGTATTGTTACCCCGGTCATCGGATTCAGGCTTGCCCGCACACGATGCATGCACATTCTCCACTCCCTAGGGAGCATTCCAGCCAGGCTTCATTTTACAGGAGTTCACATTACCTTGAAGAATTTATACTGTAATACTTCTTTATCTTGGGACATTTCAGAATGAAGGCAGACTTCAAGAAGCTGCTGGAAAATCTTCCGAACATCGTCCTCCCGTTCCGCGCCATGGACGAGGACGTTGTCTTGGATGCGATCTCAAACAGCGAGAGCTTCGGAGAGCTCGACGAGAGCACAAAGGTTGCCATCTACAACGTGCACCAGGAGAACATCCAAGCCCGGGCGCAGTCGGACTTTGCCGAGCTCCTGATGGAGAAATATGCCCTACTCGCGATGGTGGACATCACGCAGCAGCCAAGCAAAGAGGTGCAGAAACTGGTGAAACAGCTGGAGCATGAGCCTAGGTAAGTAAGAGTTGAATCTGGGTTGAGTGAAGAAAAACAGCTGGGTGTTTAGTCTAGGTGAGAGTTGGTTTGTGTCAAGCTCCAGAAAGTGAAACTCTGAACTTTAGCTCCGGCATCTGTTATCAGCACACAGTGCGTTTCACGGAATAATCCTACCAGGTACCCATTTACCTAACCTGGGTCGAGTGTGGCAAACGTAGATTAATGTCTTGCCAACTGACATTAGCGCTGCGGTGGCACTCAAACCGCGGACCTCATGGTCCACAGTCCAGTGACGGTTCCACTTCACCACATTATCTCTACACTCGACCTCGACACCTCTTTACTCGACCACGACACCTCTTTGCACTGCTAAGCTACGCTATACATACAGATTAGTACAGTGATTGTAAAGCAATGATTATGAAAACATGCAGTTAAACCTCTCTTAGATTAACCCATTAGCAACTAGAGATTTTGTAGAAATGGTCTATGACTCACTGGAACATGTTGCAATATTGTTTTCATTTAGACATTGTTCTGAATGATATAAAACATGCGCTATTTTTCTATGCAGAATCGTACTGTAGACATTGTAAGGATTATGAACGTATAACATTATCACGGTAAAACCCAGAATGGATATTGTAGCGCATTGAAAACGAACGAAAACGGACGGGCAGTTCAGTGAGTAAAAGGAGGGGCAGTTTTGGATGATGTAGTTGCTAATGGGTTAAACTTATTATTAAAAAATCTTTCCTTATTTCCACAGATGGCAGAAGCTTTCCGAGATGAATCTAGAGAGATACGTGATGCTGCTCAAACAGCTTGCCTTCGTACACAACCCCACGACAGACAGCTGCTACTACGGCGAGAAGTGCATGGAGAAACTAACTCAACTCTGCATAGAGAGAACAGTACAGAGGTATGAATTATTTGTCATTTTTTTATTCACCAAACTTGGTTGAAAATGATGTAGGAAGTAGAACTCCAACTTTCAGGTGCAAGAAAATTTCACAAATATCGCAAGTAGTCCAGGGCCCTGTTTCATAAAACTTGTAATCCAGTAGCAAGATACAATAATTGTTATAAGCTACTGAAATCCTTGCATTTGAATATTTGTCATTTATTTATTCACCAAACTTTGTTGAATATGATATAGGCAGTAGTAGGTAGAACTCCAAACAATAAGTTTTCAGGTACCAGTAAAATTTCAGAAATATCGCGATTGGTCCAGAGTCCTGTTTCATTAAAACTTGTAATCCAGTAGCAAGATACAATAATTGTTATAAGCTACTGAAGTCCTTGCATTTGATTGTTTGCGAGCTGACTTGTCATAGATCCAATCGCATTGAGGTTTGCATCCTACCGGGTACCCATTTAACACCTGGGTGGAGAGGAGCAATGTAGATAAAATGCTTTGCGCAAGGACAGGAGTATCGTACAGTGGATTGAACCCATGACCTTTTGCGTTTCCAGGCGAACGATTAGACCACTTGACTACGACACTTCCGTCCCTTTGCATGTTTTCTTTTCTCATCACGTTTCATGTAATCAATTCAGTCAATGTCTCTGCATGTGTCCCTCAAGCTGAGTACATGTTTAATTGTATATTTTGCTTTGCAGATCACCGATCAAAGAATTGGGAACTTGGGACGACTCAAACAACAAACTCAATATCATTGTCGTTGGTGAGGATGGATTGGCCGATGAACTTGACACCGAAATAAAGGTATGGGACTGCATGCCTAGATGTGTAGACAAAGTACAGTAGAGGCATGTTTTAAGCAAGCACCAATGTCAACAGTTTTTAGATTTGAACCTGATCTAAGGCTTTTATTTGTGGCTTCTGTGTTTCAGACTTTCACATTCTGACTATTGAAATACAATTAATTTGTAACAGGTGAATTCAATAATATGTACTTGGCACTCATCAAAGATTTTTACATTCAATTTGATTACTTGACAAAAGTGGCCTATTAAATACAAATTTAACATGAGGCAAATATTTTGAAAGGATTATTCTCTGGCCAGCCATATCTGTTTTTAAACAGAGTATGAAGTTACTAATATACATTGTGGTTTTAGATGCTGCTTGTAAGTGTCGGCTTGCATGGTGATGTAGATATACAGTAGGCTTGCGGGTGCACCATTTTCCCCGACGTCCGCACCCCGGTGACTTAAGCTCACGCACGCCAGCTATTCTCCACTCCTGACGACGGATAGTCAACCTGTTCGAAACGTTGAGCCACTCATCCTCTCCAAGCGCTATAGTTCTCCTTAGAACTATAAGCTAAGAAAGATAACAAACAGTCCTCTTCAGGACTACACACCCCCAAGAAAGATTACCGAGTCAAGAGTCCTTTTCAGGACTCCTCAATCCTTTCTCTCTCATTCACATGGTGCACCCGCAAGCCTACTGTATATTGTGGTTTTAATTAAAAACAATCTGGTTTTCTATTTCTCTGATTCTTTAATCTTGCATGACCTTTTGTAGAATTCACAGGCATTTCGGGGCAGCAGAAGGAATTTTTCCCAGGTACACGTATGACACAAGTCTCAATAACCTAACAAAATTTTATTAATTTTCACCAATATTCTATCAAATTCCATGGTCTAAAATTAATTTCACAATCCATTTTGATAATTATTTTTACTCACAATTCCACATCGTTCCTTTACATGTATTTATTCTTTTTTAATCGTCACATTTACTGGTAAGACAAGGAGATTCAAGACTTATCTTAACAAGATGTAATCTGCCAATACAAACGAAATACATAATTTAACATCATATCCGAACTTACCGGTATAACAAACATTATCCCAATGAAGATTAGAATTTGGATTTTTTTTTCTCCAAAAATAATTTCTAGTGACGTTGATTCTTTTCCTCACAATTTTGTACTATGATTGCTGTGTGGATCGTTAGCGATTGATGTGTTTGTTTTGTAAAACATGTTTCTGTAAAGGAACAGAAAGTTCATGTCGGGTAAAATAACTCTAAAAATATCCATCCCTCAATTAGGAAGTAAAGAAAATGGACCCTGTGTGTATTTTCAGAGCCAAAACTTCTCTCTTCTATATCCTTTGCACATCTGGGTCCTGTTTCATAAAACTTGTTATTAATAACAAATGCTAACTTTCTATGACAAATTTGCTCTCAGCCAATTTCAGGAGTTTATAACAGTTATTATAACTAGTTATTGATATCAAGTTTTATGAAACGGGGGCCCTGGTAAATATTAGTGGTGGGATCATGTAGTGGTGTGCTTGCACAACTCTATATTAAACTAATAGGGAAGATGTAGGGTCAAAGTTCATAGTCTAGGGTCAGAGTTCAATTTACGCTCTTCATCTGATGATACAAGACTACTCACACAGATAAGTTATGATCTTCTTTTCTAACACTTCTTGCATGGAAAAACTTAAAACATACATGTATATGAGTAAACTACTAATTTAACCATACACACATACATGTATCATTAAATTATGAATTCAACCTCTAAACTATGTATATTGATTTTGTTTAACATTGAAAATGTTACTTCATATGGACAATATTATTTTCAAACACTCTTTTTTTTTTCTCCACAGTTATTCTTATGTTTTGCATACATAAACACATATATATTTCTAAAATTATATTGCATGAAGTATCTACAGGTAATCAAAAAAGATTAATTCATTCATCGCCACTATTTTGTCCATAACAGACTAGACCATAAAATCAGTAAATGAATGATGAATGCCAAGAATCTTTCAAGTTGCACTCACTTTACTACTTTACCACATGCTGTGAAAAATCTTAGTAATTTTGTTTGTGAGGGACAGAATGATTAACATACGAGGAACCCCTTTAACAAAAATTGTGGTAAATGGTATTAAACTGAAGCAAAAAAAAATAGAAAATCAAACTCAAGTCCTGGATATGAAATTCTGATTTGGTTGAAGATAGTTGACATTGTGCCTAAATTTCGGATCTACGTTTGACAGGAAAAGTACACCAGTTACGCCTCAAAATGAGGTGCTGCGTGTTTCAAATTTATTTCAGCACTTTCAAATATGGTGGTATGAAAGTTACAAGCCATAAGGTTCTCTGTATTTTTCATGATTGAGACACAGTCTTGAAAAGAGAACTAAATCTAATCCATCTTAATCCCTTTTTTTTCCATAGTCACAATCGTACGATGGTGACTACACGCTGGATAAGGTTCTATACAGCCTCGATCTGAAGACTATAGAGGGCGATATCACTTATCCAAGTAATCAACTCCAATCGGAAAGCTTCACACCGCAAGGTAAAGAAATAAAGACTGCAACACATTGTATTTTCATTGCTTCTCTTTACCAAGGGGTTAAGCTCTTTGGAATTCACTCTACAGCAAATACGATGTTTGACAGTAAGTGGCGACCTTCCTCCCACACTATGCATTCAGCACATATCGCAGATATGATACTGAGGAAGATAAGACACGGTTCCTTCAGGCTTCCATAGAGAGTATACAGCAGTGTCAACTAATTTTTACTAAAGTATTGTTCAGGTTTCATGAACTCCATCAAAGAGTTGTTGAGATCTATGTAGGCCCTATCGTAACATTGTTACTTATAGTTTATTGGTTCCAAAACTATGATTTATATCAGACTTTCCAGTCCTTTACCCATTGGCGGCCCATGTCTGAACAGAGGTACATGTACATGTGATACCAAAGCATGTACATGTACTGCGGAATTAAGTCGAGAGTGTATCGGAACTGGAAGTGCCTTTGCCAAATATACCCATAGCCGGTGCTGCCCTCTATGGCTAAATACAGTAGCTGGGGTAGCGAGAGTTGACTGGAGCTTTGTTGACTCCTAGACAACCCTCCAGGAGGCAATAGAAGGGAGAGGGACACTTAATTAAGCGCTCAAAGTCACTGTCTGTGACAAAATAGGCGGGATTGGGGAGCGATGTTGCTCCAGAAAGCTTAACAAAAATAACTCTGGCAAATTGAAAAAAAAGAAGATATGTGAAGTATATTTTGTGTGCGAAGAGCACTAAAAGGTGACTAGAGAAAGAAGTGGCCAGTGTAGGCAAATTATTGTCTTAGATGTTCCTTCCGATGAATATGAAGGGAACAAAGGATGTGTTCTTTACAGGTACATGTACAGGTGGTCAGCTTAGCAAGTACAACAGTATACAATAGCTGCAAGAAGCTCTCACTGTTAGTCAGTGGCAATTCAAATAGAGAGTGGGAATTTTCACATTGTTTTCTTTAACCATTAATTTACTTTTATGTTAATAATAATATTATGATTATATATTAATTTATGTAGCGCCCTCACACAATTGGTTTCACAATGCTTTACATGGTATGAAGGTTGATAAATCAATTAAATAGATAATAAATACAATTTTTCTTTCCTTTCTCCTTTTACACCAGGTTGTATCTGTGTCTTCACATCTCTGGAGGGTTTCCAGTACATCCAAGACTCCCTGGAACGTACCATTCTATCTGACCAGGAGGAGTACAACTCAACCACCCTGAGGGACCTGGCCGTGGTGCTAATGTTTGGTCGCAGCACCAGTCCGGAGGCAGACGCGGCTCAGGTCAGGGATAAAGCAGAGATGTTGTGCCGCAGGTAAGCCATGGTGTCGCTTGACCCTTGAACTTTGAACCTAGGGGGGTGTTTCACAAAGACAAAGATCGAGGAGGCGCAATAGCTCAGTCGGTAGAGCAGTGGTCTCGTAATCCCGTGACCTGGGTTCGAAACCAAGGCAATGCGCTAGTTCCCTTTGGTAAGGCATTTATCCTCATTACCAGGTCTCTCGGAGAGGACCTAAAGCCGTTGACCGTCTGGTTGCTTACTTACAAGCATTTATGCTTTCTAAGCAATCATGTAAAATATCAACCACCACCAATTTGACTTTATGTTGGACTTCAAATATGGCAGGCCATTTATTCCACTGGTTGCTCTCACCATTAGTCTCGCAATTATGATCTTTAGATAATATTTTTTCCTTCAATAATGAACTCTAACAAAAAGCTGAATTCTGTTGATGTGTGACCATTGCCAGTAAATGGTGAGAGCAACATAAAGTCGATCTTAGTCTTTGTGAAATACTCCCTTGATCCTAGAATCTTGAACTAATATCCCTGTCAGCAGATCCTTGAGGCTATCTTGGAATGATGGTGGACCGACAAGCAGCGTCAACCATCGCCGCACTGCACCCAGTCAAAATGAAGATTACCCCTTACCCCATACGTATCATACACAACAACGCCTGTTTTCATCAGACCAAAGTTGCTAATTAACCCGCTATTTTCAGACTCTGGATATTTTCCCAAAGCTCGAAATTGCATCTTCACCAGACCAAACTAGTGCAAATTATCCCGCTATTTGGGAAATAGCGGGATATTTTGGAAACAAGACCAAGATTTCTTTGGATATTCTCGACCAAATATCCCGCTAATTGCAACTTCGGTTAGATGAAAACAGGCCAAAAAAGCATTTATTGATTTTTTGTTTGTTTTGAGATTTCGATATGAAACTTCTTTCAGGAGGTGTTCTGCAGATCCTGTTCCTTACTCAATTTTTTGCTGTACTATCTCCCTAAGACAGCACAAGATCTTGAGAACAATAAACAAGTTCTGACTTTGGATGCTACTCATCTTTTCTTATGACTATGATAGAGGAAACTCACGTTATGAAATGGGTATTTTTCGTTCTAGGTTGAACAACTGTCAGATCGTGAACGTGCCACCAGACAACACTACCCTGTGGCACGGGAAGAAGTTCAGCGAGTCCCAAATACAGGACGCCCTGCGATCCGTGGTCGCGGGTCAGAAGTACCGCAGCGGGACCCCCAACCAGGTGGAGAGCGACAGAGGAGATAGGGGAGACAATGCTTTCAGGTTAGCACTCTCATTTCTTGTAGCTTGTGTGTTGTTGAAATATCTCATTTCTGTCTCTTGCTTTCTTCTATTTAAAGTAAAAAATTCTCTTCACTTTAGATGCCGTACTTCATTTCTTGCTAATCATTACTTGCTCAAATCATGAACATGCTATACACCTTGTGATGCTAAAGTTCTTGCTATAGCTAACCGTTATATCAGATGCTGTATAATCCATATTTATTTTGATTTACTTGACTACATATACATTTAATCTATCCATATCATATTCATTTTGTCTCCATTGCTTTGCATAGCTCACTATTTATATTACATATTTTGCACCATGTATTTATCTAATTTACTTTTTCTTTCTTGCCTGCCTGTCTTTGTATTTTACATGAATGTAATTGTTTCTTTTTAATGCACTTTGCGTCCTGTGCATTTGTGTGTCTCGTCACCAACTCTTTTTAAACACTTTTGTTGGTCCATCCTTCCTTTCCCATATTTGCATATTTCCCACCTTTTATTCTTCATTCTTAAAAAATTGCCTTCCCTTTTCTTTTGGCAATTTGTGTTTTCCAAATCTCACATCTCCATCCCACCCTGTCCTTCCTTCCTCTATCCCTCGTGCGCTCTCCTTTCATTACTCTTGAATTGTTATACTACTCTGTTCTCACCTCTCTTGCTCCCCTTCTTTCTCCACGCTCTACATCTCTCCTTCTTTCCTCTCTCTCGCTTTCTCGCTCTCACTCCATCCCTCACTCTTTCTTTCTCCACCCCTCTCTCCCTCCCTCTCTCTCTCTTCCTGTGTGTCTCTCTTTTTTTGGCACACTGTCCATCTCTTCTGTCCCTTCTCTTTCTCTCCATATCCGCCCTCTCATTCTTGCGGTGTGTCTTTCTTTGTTCGGCACACTCTTCATCTCTCCTTCTTTCGTCTTTCTTGCGCTCCCTCTCTCTCACTTGCTGTGTGTCTATCTCTCTCTGTATGACCCCACTCTCCATCTCTACTCCTTCCATTTATATGTGCATGTTTATCACCACATCATCCATCAACTCATCTGCTTCTTGCACACTCTCTGTCCTTCACCTATGGTAGGATTGGCATGTGCTTAGCATGTGGTGATCCTTTCTCACCCGAGTTGGTCCTGCCCTTTCTCAGGACACACAACTACAGCCTCTCTCTAGATAGGTACACCAGTCTTTCTCATTCATGCTAGCTTTTCATTTTGCACACTATCTTATATTTTGAACTTATATTGCTACTCTACCGAGTTGGTCATGAATATATATTTCAAATTATCCTGCAATGCATAGCTACCTGTGTCCTTGCAATTTATCATTTCCATTTTTCTGCTTCCATAAATGCATTTATTTCTTTTTAAGTTCCTATGCTGTTTTTGCTTCTTATTGACATTCATATATTTGCTATCATTGCTGCATTTTCTAAATTTTTCTTCTTCATGGCATTATTTAGATTCTGTTTTCCTGTAGAATTCAAAGTTTACAATAAAAATCTTGTGGTATGATGTTCTTGTGTTTCAAACACTACGCTATTAGTTAGTGTCGGCACTCCGTATATGATTTTATGGAGTCATTTTGTTAAAGATAATTTAGACAAATGTAGACTGATGTAAAAAGTAAATGATTGCATTTCAACAACTTTATGCTAAGAAAAGGAGAATGCTCAAATTAAAAAAAAGACTGTTTAGAAAAAAATAGGTTTCCTGGATACTCGCCATGATTATGATGACCTGAGTTTGACTTCCTTTGCATAACACCTCCCCCCCCCCCTACCACCACCACCATGACCAACACCAACACCTCCTCCACCCTTCTCCACCCCTTCAGGATTGGGCTATGCATGCCTTGCGGTGACCCCTTCCAGCCGGACCTGGTCCTGTCGCCCATCACCAGCCACAACTGCGTGGCGACGCCCAACGAGAAGAACTCCATCACCTGTGACATGTTCCTCATCGATACCAAGTGCAGGGTGGACTTTGAGATCTCATCCTATCACCTAGGCGACAGCCTGAGGGAGCAGCGCGTTCACCATGGTTACATCCTGGTCTACGCAGCTCAGCGGAAGGCATCGCTGGAACTCCTCAAGTATGACTGACATAGCAACAATATTTTTCTTTGGTTGGGGGAATATTTATATAATATTGGATGGCTTTGGGTGTGATACAAGAATATATTGCTCGAGCTATGACAATATTGGCCGAGTCAAAGGCGAGTCTAATATTTTCTTAGCGAAAGCAATATATTTTTGTATCACACAAAGACAAAGCCATAAAATATTATTATCTATATTATTCTGACTAGCGAATTAACAAAAGTTGACTTACCTCAGTAAATATGGCTTTGTTTGAGTGTGATATTGATATGATATCGATATCAATAGTTGAGGTTCCTGGATGACTGAACAATACGAAATATTGAATACACTGATTCATTGTAACACTTGGAACCTTATATAGATAATAATGTTGTATTGAGGGAAGAGGAAACCAACAATAATATGAAAATTCAAAGGCATTCATTAAAAACATTAGGGAACATCTTACAAGTACACACAGCCATTATAGGTTTTGATTTTCCAAATAGTTTCTCAGACTTGGTACACCCTCTTCAATATTGATTTTGTTCTCTTTAGGTGGTTCTTGAAGATGGTGGCGCCCATTCCAACGCTAGTCGTAGCTGTGTGTGAGGACATCAACTCGGCTGCGGACGGGATAGCAGAGGGCAACCGTCTTGTGGACAATACACCCACTGCAAGATTAGTGACAGCAAACTGCTCATCGTTCAGAGATCAAAGTATGTGCTGTGTGTAGGATTGGTCTCAAATTGCAGTACCTAAGTGGGGGTTTGGCTAGAATGTTTATGGGTTACAATGTGTTAATGGGGGAATGCATGTTTTATCAGGGATAGCAGAGGGTAACCGTCATGTAGACGATACACCCACTGCAAGATTAGTGACAGCGAACTGCTCATCGTTCAGGGATCAAAGTATGTGCTGGGTGTAGGAGTGGTCTAAAGTTGCAGTGCCTAAGTAGGGGTTTGGTTAGGAATGGGTAATAAGGTATTAACAGGAATGCATGTTGTATCAGGGATAGCAGAGGGCAGCTGTCTTGTGGACGATACACCCACTTCAAGATTAGTGACAGCGAACTGCTCATCGTTCAGAGATCAAAGTATGCACTGGGTGTAGAATTTGTCTAGAATTGCATTGCCTAAGGACGGGTTTGGGTAGGAATCGGTTAGAAGGTGTTACGGGGAATTCATGTTTTATCAGGGTTGTTGTACATCATAGCATTTTGTGCGGTGAGGGGTTTGGGTATTTTGGAGGTGGTATGATTTTTTCTTTATACCTGCTGTATTACAGACAAAAAAATGATGATATTAGCGAAACCTGTATATGAAGACTGCTAAAGGGAAACAAGGAAATTGGTCTTAATAGGCAGGTGGTTTCTATGTACAGGTTCTATTACTATATGTTTCAATGAAAAATCCCTTTCAACAGAAACAAAAAATGTGTGGTCTTTGTAGACAGGTGGCATACCTGCCAACCCTCCCGAATAATCCAGAATATCCTGTTTTTCTGGATTTTTAGGATCCCAAAATGTGGGAGATCCCGGATTTTCACAATTTCGATTTGTTTTTGTTGTTTTTTTGTTGTTGTTGTTGTTGCTTAAGCCAAATTAAGCTTGTCTTATCATATGCTGCGATGTGAGAGTTCACGTATTGCGTGCGTTGAAGGGCTGCATGATTGAGCAGCGAATTTGTATTCGCTTCTCGCACAGATTTACCACGTATTGCCAATTACACTGCCGCTGAATGTGCGAACGCCTGTTACGGGTACAGATTTCTTATTTTCGAAGACATACCGTGCTAAAAATTCTTAATTCTCATTTTCAAATGTTGGCAGGTATGAGGTGGTCTCTAAAGAAGAGTTGACTGTATTAGATGTTGCACTATTTAAACTTATTACAGGGAAACCTGTATGTAAAGACTGCGCACAGGAAAGATGAAAAGAGGTCTTTTGTGCAGGTGGTTGCTATAGCAGGTTTGACTGCACTTAAGACAACCGTAGTTCCGGCGTAAAGGCCACAGTATTTTTGTAAGAGAAAATATCAAAAAGTCGGGGTGCGGCCTTTGCGGCGAAAGAGTAAAAAATAAATAAAATTGCAGTCAAAACCATGAAACGCAGCACGAATTTGTACATATGGGACAACAATGAAAGGTGATGGACATTTCTAGAATAACGCATGTCTTACCAACAATTATGTGTTATAATTTTTAAATGAAGGGCAAAGTTTTGCCAATCTCGTAAATAAAATTCATAACTTACCAACCAAACTCTACTGGTAGATCTAGATTTAAGTTGTTGCCGTCTATCGCGCGAGCTAAGCTATGGCGTAATACACAAGAGAGAGGCGCAATGTATACATCAGAAAAAACTACATGGGCTAGCATCAGTGCGGGATGGCCGAGCGGGCTAAGGAGGTGATTTTAGTCACATCAACATTTGTACGCAAGAGTTCAAATCCCGTCTTCGACAAAAGTTTTTTTTTTTAAATATTTCTTTTTAATGTCAAAATTGGGGGTGCGGCCTATGCGGCGCTGCAGCCTTATCGCCAGCAAATACGGTATGTATTGGCCAAATTTCACACATCACTATTCTTTCCCCCCTCCCCTTATTCAGCTGTGATCTACAACAGGTTTCTGAAGGAAGCCCTTGATAAGAGGAGAGAGACTGAAAGGATGTTCAAGGTGGAGGAGCCGGCCAGTCCCAGTCCTTTCCTATCTAACAGGCCTCCAATGGAGTTACCATCACCCCAGTAAGTTAAATAACAAAATATTATTTATTTATTTATGTATTCATTTATTCATGTATTCATTTATTCATGTATTTACTGTAAACGCTGTTATTTTTGTGCTGAGCTACCCCAAAACATATTCGCTGGTTCTTAAATTCGTGTTGTACCTAATTCAGCCCGTTCAGAACAAGCATAACAAAACACGTTTATATTGTCGCGGGTTCTAAAATTTGTGGACACCGACTTCAGCACGAAATTCATGAAAATGAATGTACTGCGAATATTTCCGCATTTACAGTATGTATCTTTCTATCTATCTAACTATCTAGTTAGGAGATAGTTAGTTAGTTATTCCCTAGTAAGTTCAGTAACACAATCTTGTTGTCTTTTTTCCCTCAAAAATGCTGGCAATTGCCAATGAATGTTTTAGTAAACCAACAAAACCAACAACAAAAAATATTTAAATAAAATAAAGCAGATTTCTTGAATGGCCCAGAATGAAGTTTTGTTCTTTATAATAATAATATGGATATTTATATAGCGCCGATATCCGCCAGGCTCTGACGCTCATGGCGCTTTACACATATTACCCTGGTTGTAGCCGAGCTGCCAAAGTAACTAGCGCTCAAGCATATCAGGTAATCACTTGGACCTGGGTGGAGAGTGGCAAATGTAGATTAACGTCTTGCCAAAGGACTTAGCGGCGGGACTATTCTATCACCAGAGCCCTGTATCATAAAAAGTGTTAAAAACACAACAAATGACAGTTATGACTGTTAGAAGCTATTGAAATCATTGCATTTTAATAGCTGAGAGCAAATTTGATACAAAAATATGACACTTGTTATTGATAACAATTTGTTATGAAACAGGGCCCAGATCATACTCAGGGCTTGAATGCATGTATACCACACACGTCTTATTTGTCTGCTTTTAAATTTTATGTCATTTTTTATCATTATTTTCCTTTCTTTTATTTCTTCCTTCAGCAGAGACGGCACGCTAGATGATTCCCAGACCCCTACGTCAGGTAAAGCACAAACCATAACTTTCCCCTCAAATATGTATCCTTATTACTCCATTCTGCATGGAATGAATCATATATTCTTGCATTTTGTAGTGTCTTTATATCTTCACAGACACCATACTAGTTTCATATACGTCTGTATAGAGCTAGCTGAGTTCATGATGATAGTAAATGTTATATGTACGTACCATAAGTCAAATATGTATTCATGCAGTACATATTCATATAAATATACTGTTGATTGTGAAATTCAGATGCCACACATATTGCCTCATCTGTCTATTTCCTCACATTACTTTTTCATGTACTTTTTCATTTGAATAACATCACATTTAGGTTTACATTGTCTCTTTCCTTTTAAGCAACTTTTAGCAAGCCTGTCTGTCTTTGAATCATTTCTTGTCATTAGTAGAAGAATTTCAAGTAATATATTTGAAGGCAGTGAAGAGGAAAATAAAAATTTAAAACTAAAGACAAACAAAAATGAAAATGGTGAATAAGAGTTTCAAGAAAACAAGATTTTTATTTTACTTTATTAATTCTTTATTTATTTATTTGTCTGTGTGTTTATCTCTGATTACAAGCTTATTTCAAATTGACCTTACTAAATTAAAATAGAGTAGCCTAGACTTGGAAGGTAGATGGAAATAAGAGAAAATAGGTGGGGTGGGGTAAAGATTTATGCAGCAGAAGAACATTTCAAAAATAAGAAATGCAAACATTTAGAGAGGAAAACATGATTGTAAAACTATGTATTTAAGATAGAAAAATATTTCATGGCTATAAAGAGGAAAAATTTGTATGAACCTCATAAGGACTGCATCCAAATAAAGCTTTCCCATTGATATACATGAACATATATGAATGAAACAAAGCCCTCCTAAATGTCCTATGCATTATAGATATACCCTTTCCCTGTATATAAGTATGATATGATTGTTGTAATTGATAGCATATTACATAAATGTTAGTGGCATGGTTTTGACCTGGATTTGAAATTTGTTCTTTAATCAGTCATAACAAATCCAAGTCGTACATATTATACATCTCTGTGTAGGTTCCTCAGCCAGCTTTCTCTCGATACTTTAGGCTTAAAATAGGATGCACATGAACAATCTAAACCATGTCATATGTATGCCCTGTATATTGGTATGAATATCCCCAATTATACAATATATGTATCTACTTGTAAAACCGAGTATGCATGTTCTTTCTTGCATTTTATTTAACAAAGATATCTGTATACAGTTTTTGAAATATGGGAAATTGGGAATGGCTTTATATAGTCATATGAATATTGGATCCAGCATTTCTATTGCTGGTGTTGTAGGAGCTATATTATTATTTTTTACATTATTAACAAGTCCATGACTAATTTGGGGAAATCATATATATATAGATATTCTAGTCAGAATAAACTTATTTGTTTGCAGAATTAAATGACAAAAGCATAACAGGGTCTTTGGGTTTCTAAATAAATTCAGCCTGCTTTTACCCTTACATGAATGTTTTTGTTTGCTCCCTATAAATTTGTCCTACCTGGTTCTGAGGCTATCTAGAATCCTCGCAAAAATTGTAGCAATGGTCTGAAACAAACCTTGCCATTCCTATCCATCAAGAAATTCAATTTAAACTGTGTGTCAGACATTTTTAATGCAAGGAAATTGCTTGAAGTTACAGAGTGACAGAGTCCCAATTCGGTTAAGAAATGCCAGATATATTTTGTGCATGATTTAATAAGAATGATGAGATATAAACTGCTATCATGTGAACCAGTCCAAGATTCCTTTTCCCCAACCTCGTGTTTTCTGTATCTGTTGACCATCATTAGGGACTTTTAGATTCTGCACGACGAGAACGTGGTCTGCCCTTTTAAGGCAATGTGATGTCCTTTTAAGGCACTGGCAGTGACGTCACATTGCCTTAAAAGGGCATTCTGCGTTCTTGTTGTGCAGAATCTAAAAGTCCCTGTTATGAGAATCTCCTAGTTAGAAGCTGGTAGATACTACTTTTCTGGGCTTAGTGAACTTGAACAAAACACAAAAGGAAAATAGAATTGGTGAAACAGTATTAACTATCCTGAATCTTGTTCTAATTTATCCTTTCTTCATTTTTCCATCCTTCCATCCCTCAAATTTGTTGGCTTTCCTTCCCTCCCCTCAACCCCTGTTTAATAAATGCCATCTCCCAATTAATGCACTGTGTTTTCAATGTGCTGACATGAATTTCCTTTTTTCGTTTTTGCTTCTTTTTCCCCATCCCTGCATACATGTGCTGTACCTGTAATGTAACTATGCGGTTTTTATCTTGTAATTGATGCTTATTTATGTGGTGGTTGTAATAATGGGGGATAATTGTCAATTTCTGGGCTTTTTTGCATCGGTTACATCTATCTGTTTTCTTTTTTCCACCACCAATGTTTCTCTCTTTGTCTACAATTCATTATTAATTTGATAATTTGTTTGTATGTGGTCAAATGCCCTCGCTGTGTTAATATATTTGTGTTCATGATTTGCTGTCTGCATGTATGTGTCTGTCCATGCTAAATTTGTCCTCCAATGCTCCTTGATTTGGTCCCATCATCTTTTCCCATGAATTATCAAATCTCAAAAACAAATATTTTATATATTTTCATCAATTTTTAATCGTCTCTTTGAGTTTTATCCTTGGAATGTTCTTTGACTTTTGTTTAAAATTGGAATTGATAAATCTCTATATTATTTAATTTCATCTCCTTAATAAACAAAATGCAATTCCTTTCTCATCATTGATAAACATTTGAACAATTAATTTATCAATATTTTTTTTTCTCAAATGTATGGTTCCATGTGTTTTGTTTTGTGTTATGTTATCATCTACATCAAACCAACATATTTTTTTCCATCTCTATTCATACTCTTATGGTGTAACTTTAATATGTCCATGACTATTCTATGCATAATACAAATCATTATTTAACGCTATGATTTATTTTTTCAATTAAATATATTGATACATACAAATTCCCCTGTATTGCATAAATCGGTACTCTAATACCGTGTATCAACTTGACTTTACAATGATTAAATTCCACATTCCCTCCTTCAATTCTTCCATTTCATTTTACACCCATTCTATCCTCATAATATCTTGATATGTGAATATAATGCACTTGTACCTTCATGTAATATCTAATTTGATTTGTATAATACCCAATCGGTCTGCATGAAATTGATGGTATTGATATATATGCATATATCTGTTGCATGATGCACCGTGACCCCTGAACCCCAAACCCAACCCCACCCCTTCTCAATGGTGCCAACCCAAACCCCCTTCCAATAGGCTACACCCCTGAGTTTGTACCCCGCAAGAGATCCGTTTCTTCTGAAGCGGTGGTCCACGACCCCTTGGTAAAGCCCAGCGAAATCCGCAACCGCATGAGACTGCAGCAGCAGACGCATTATAGTTTCAGAGGTAAAGGAATGAACGTGTCGTCTTCGTCAACGGGAGTTTAAAGTTTGAATTCCTTCCAGTTTTTTAATGTTTGATTTCTGGTGGCAGCGGTGGGATGTAATATAATATTTTGATGTTGTGCTTAAAGGAATGAACATTTTGTCTTCGTCGATAGGAGTTTAAAGTTTCACAGGAAGTTTGATACTGGGTGTCCCCACTTAATGGTGGGATGTAATAAGATTGATAATGGAGAGACTGAGAGAAGGAAAGAAATGGGGTTGTTCATAGAGGAGATAAACATTGTAGAATGAGAAAGAAAGTTTCCAAACCCAGTATTTAAGGAGAGTATATATACAGCTAACAACTAAATTATTCATACCCCATTTTTTGTTACTTGTTAAGTATGTGAAAATTAGATTTGTCCCGATTTGCTTCTTGAGAATTCGAAATATTAAAGCTTATTTCTTAAAGTTTTTAACAAAACCCTCATTCAACGAGTCCCCTTTCCATTCTTGATTCAAGAATAACACACACACTTTTTTTGTTTACAAGGGGTATAAATAATGTAGTTGTTAATTCCATATACATGTATACATTATTACATACTGTACCTGTAATAATACCCCATTCTTTCTTCATTATGTATCCATTAATATTTTCAATATTCTTGACCCTTTAATATCATTTGTTTAGTTTGTACGTTTCCCTCAATATACCTCAAAGAACTTTCCTAGTTATCTCTCCTAACCATGCTACTGTCAAGTTACGTTTTTATCTCAGTGGTCATATCTATATCATCATTGGAGGCCCGTTCATATAGGCCGTGCGAATTTTTTTTCTTGTGTACTAAATGAATGTTAAGTGGGGGGACACACCAATTATCCTATGCGTGCACACTTGTACTCATTTGTGTGTTCTAAGATACAAACATGGTAAGTGCAGTGGACCAAAGTACGCTGAAATACAAAATAAATCCTTGGTAAACCGTAGCGGTTTACAGCGTCATACATGTGAGTGTACAGGCCTTAAAAGCTTGTTAAGATGTGATGCAGCAAACTGCCAACGACCGCAACTAAGGTCTCGCTTGTCTTCAATGAGCTTAGTGTTACTAGATACCGAAATGTGAGGCATATTACACTTTGCCTCATCAAAGCCTCCGTGTTTTCACAGCGTCGTATCTAAACATATCTTTACTTTTTTACTTACTTTATCAGCCGTTGTCAATCCACTGCAGGATGAAGGCCTCAGCATGATGTCTCCAAATGCCTCTGTTCCGCGCCTGTTGGTGCCAATTTGTCTGTCCCCAGAACTGTTGCAGCTCGTCTCGCCATCTTTTTCTTTGACGTCCCCTGTTTCGTTTTCCCTCATATGGTGTCCAGTGAGTGATTGCTGAGCTCCAGCGATTGTCATTTCTACGGCTGATGTGGCCCGCCCAATTCCATTTCCTTCTCTTCACTGTTTCAAGGATGTCCTGGACTTTTGTCTGTTCCCTGATCCATTTGTTTGTTTTTCTGTCTTTGTATGTGATGCTTAGAATACTTCTTTCCATGTTGTGTTGAGAGGCTGCTAGCTTTCTTTCCATTTTTAATGTTAGTGTCCATGTTTCTGCAGCGTATGAGATTGCTGGGATGATGCACTGGTTATATACTTTCTTTTTCAGGCATAATGGAAGTTTGCCTTTCATGATGGCGCTGTATCTGCCGAAGGCTTCCAATCCAGCTTTGATTCTTCTTCTTATTTTGTTATCTTGATTTTTGTCTTGGAGGGAGAAACGTTGTCCTAAGTAAATGTACTCCTCTACTTGCTCCATTTTGGTACCGTTCACTTGGATTTGTTTTGGATCTTTGGCTGATCCTGCCATGACTTTAGTCTTCTTTATGTTCATTTTGAGGCCTGTTAGTCGGCTTGCATCGTCCAGTTCTTGCAGCATTATTTCGAGGTCGTTTAGGTTGTGAGATATGATGACAATATCATCTGCAAATCTTAAGTGACTCATGTTTTCCCCGTTTATGTTGATTCCCTTTGATGACCAGTCTAATGTTTTGAAGATGCTCTCTAGGCAAGCAGTGAAGAATTTTGGTGAGCCGGTGTCTCCCTGTCTAACTCCCTTTCTTATCATGATTTTGTTGCTGGCCTTGTGCATTCTGACAGTGTTGTAGCAGTCTGAATAAATGTCTTTAAGGATTTTTATGTATGCATTGTTGATTCCTTGGTCTTGAAGTGCCTTCAGTACTGCATAGGTTTCTACGGAATCAAATGCCTTTTCGTAGTCTACGAATGCTACGCATAGAGGGATGTTGAACTCTTGGCATTTTTCTTTCAGTTGATTAATGGTGTGGATGTGGTCCATAGTTGAGAAACCCCTTCTGAAGCCTGCCTGCTCCCTTGGTTGGTTGTTATCAAGGATTTTCTCTAGCCGGTTGATGATGATTTTTGTGTACAGGTCTGAGAGGAGGCTGATGGGTCTGTAGTTCTTTAGGTCTCGCTTGTCCCCCTTTTTGTGCAGAATTATCATTGTGGCTTCTTTCCATTGATGTGGTATCCTCCTTGTTTGCATACATGCATTGTAAAGTTTGGCTAGTTCCTCAGTTATTGTGTCTCCTCCTTCTTTGATTGTGTCTATAAGTATGTTGTCTGGGCCTGGTGACTTCCCTCTCTTCATTTGATTTATTGCATGTTGAACCTCCCAATCAGTTACAACTGGGATCTCTTCTTGTGATTCTCCTGGATCTTCTGTCTCTTTATTGCTATCGTATAGTTGTTCATAAAACTCTTCAATTCTTTGAAGTATCTGGTCCTGATCTGTGATTTCTTGTCCATTGCTGTCGAGGAGGCTTGTGATTTCTGTTTTCCATGTGCTAGTTTCTTGTAAGTTTTCTTCAGGCTTCTGTTTTCCTCAATTGTGGATTTGATCATTGTTGTATTGTAACTACGGATGTCTTCACGTAGCTTTTTCCTAACTGTTTTGCAGGTTTCTACGTATTCAACATTTTGGGTGCTTATGCCTTCTGCTTTCATGTTCCTTCTTTTTTCCATGAGTTTTCTGGTAGAATCTGATATCTTGTTTTCACAGGTTTTTGGTTTTTTCCCTGCGATCTTTATGGCAGTTTCTTGGGTTTTTTCCACTAGCAGATCAGTCCATGTTTCAAGAGATCTGTTTTCTTCCTCGTCTGTGCATTTGTCCGTCAGGAGTTGAAATTGGTTTTGCAACTCCAGTTGAAATTATGTTCTGTTCTATTTTAGTTTCTCTAGGTTGATGCTACTTTGTTTTGGCTTTAGGAGTTTTTGCCTCTCTAGTCAGGTGTTGATCTTCATCTTGCCCATTACCATCCTGTGGTCACTTCCCACGTTCACCTTATTGATTGTTTTCACGTCTTGGATGATGTGAGGATTATCAGTTAATATGAAGTCAATTTCATTCTTTGTGTTCCCGCCTGGGCTTTTCCATGTCCATTTCCTGGATGCTCCTTTCTTGAAAAAAGTGTTCATTATTTTCATTTTGTTGCTAATGGCAAATTCAAGAAGTCGGTCACCCCTGTCGTTTCTTTGCCCACTTCCGAAGGGGTCGATTGTGCTTTCTTTTCCTTCCTCTCTTTTCCCGACCTTGGCGTTAAAGTCACCCATGACTATTGTAAACTGTGTTTTACTGCCTTTCATCACGTCCGTTATTTCCTCGTAGAGTTTCTCTACCTCTTCATCGTCGTGTGTTGAAGTTGGAGCATAAACTTGGAAAATCTTGATTTTGTATCTCTTATTGATTTTTATTGTTATTTGTGCCAGACGTTCATTTATTCCTTTTATTTCAGAAATGTTACCGGCGATGCTTTTGTGTACCAGGAATCCTACTCCTGCTTCACTCTTATTCTTCTTTCCTATATGGTAGAAATGGTGCCCACTTTTCAGTACTCTGAGTTCTTCTCCTCGTCTGCGGACTTCACCCAGTCCGACGATGTCCCACTTTATTCCTTGTAGCTCTTCCTCGAGTTCCAGTAGTCTCTCTTCTTGAAGTAGTGATCTTACGTTATAGGTTGCAATGTTCAGTTTCGATTGGTGGCCTGTCCGAACCCAGGGATTTTTAGCACCCCCTGCTCCTTGCTTTATCGGGCCGCCACCTTGGTCCGGAACAAATGAGCTGCTGGGGACTGGGGGCCTTTGCTTATTTGTGTCTGTCATGCTGGTTTGTGTGGGCCTACCCATCCACGCTGGCCCAGTGCGGGTTGCATGGGGGATTTTACATCAGAGCTCCGACTCCTAGGTTGATGGCCTTACTGGGCTACGAAGTCAACCTCTCCGCCTATTTTCCACTAGGTGGGGCTATTTAACCCATAGATGGAGCTTGGTTGATGGGCGCCAGGGCATGTCCACACAATTATGGAAAGCCATTAGCATCCTTGAAAATATCTTGTAAAAGTTATCTTTATCAGGCCTTAATTTTCAATATTTGTAGGGCAAGGCCACTATTCTGTAGGACACATTCTTATATTACAGCACAAATAGGAAGAATTGGAAAGGGCACATTGAGGCCAATCAAAGGGGCATCCACGGCCATGGCCTTGGTGGCCTTGGATTAATTTAAGCCCTGCTTTAGTATGTTTTTTTCTCAATCGTAATATTTTATCTTTTATTTTGCTTGTGTTACCCGGTACTAGGTGGTGAAGACTCTTTATACGATGTGATAAGCCAAAACTCGAACAGGGCCCAGAAGCCTAGCAATGAAGGTAAATACGTATTATGGCTGCAGGGGGGTGTTTCGCAAAGATCCTAAGTTGAACTAAACAATTATGGAAAGCCATAAGCATCCTTGAAAATATCTTGTAAAAGTTTTTTGAAAAGGCATTAAATGTTGATTCAAATCATTCATATTTTCTATTATCATGGGAGATTTCATGTTCTTGATGTGGAATTTATGAAAAGTCTGAAATACTTGAGTTTTTGCTTTTGATATATTTCATTGTAAGGCTGCAAATGGTTCTCCATAATATTTAAGTCCAACTTAGAGTTAAGTTTGACTTAAAATCTTTGTTAAACACCCCCAGGCATTAAAGGGCATACAACCTATTATTATAGGCATATTACCAAGCTGAAAGTGGGATCATATATTGAGGGGTCAGTGACACAAAGACGTAACTCCATTTTGGCCATCTTGAGAAAAAGTGGTTTATGTGTCACTGAGTACTTGGGCCTTAAGGAGTTAAGTCTATGTTTCACTAGCCATTGAATTCAATTGAGTGGAATAAAGTCTTTGTTTTCTGGAAAGCCCACATTTTTCTGAACATTTTGATATCAAATACTCATTTTGGAAAAATATGGAGTTACGTCTTTGTGTCACTGAACCCTCAATATGGTGCCCTTCCAAGTATGATTGGGAAAGGCTGATTTTGTATCATTTTGTCGCTGCTTTAGAGATGAAAGGGTTCAAATCTCCTCATCATAATAAGCCTAAAAGGATGTGCATAAGTATTATGTAGGCTGTAGACAACATTAACTAAAATCATGTCTAACTGGTTTTGGGGTCAGAATGTCATGAAACTATTGCTGCTGGTGATACATCATCAAATATGTATGTTTATATGTGCTCATCGTGCATGCAGGACCTAATATGTTGCAGCAATTTATTGAGATGGAAACCATACTGCATTAACATCTGAAAAGTAGAAATAGGTTGTGAACAATGATAACTCATTTCATGTTTACCTAACCTGGGGGGGCAAAATGATGTCATGAAACTATTGTTGCGTATCACCAGCAATTATGAACGCTAATATGTGCTCATGTATGAGGGAACTGATATGCAGCAGCAACTAATTGACACAGAAAACATTCTGTATTTACATCTGAAATTTGCTAATTTTCTTATCCTTCTCAAGTCATGATAAAAACCACATGTACCATCATTGTTCCAGGTAAAAAGTGTGAGCTCTTTTGTGTGCGCCTGGAATTGAGTGTGCCTGGGTGTGTTCAAACTTTTGCTTGGTAATGTTTTACTTGATGCTAAATCATGCAATGGTAATGGGACCATGCATTTGTCTTAATAGCGCAATGGCCCCCTGTCTGTAGTGCGCTAAAATACAAAAGGAGGATTATGTGAGGATTATGTGTGTAGTAAGGTTGGCAATTTTTGGTAATGTAAGGTGCCCTTTTCAGGCCTCTCAGGGAAAAAACATAGGATTCAACGTAACACTGCAATGATCGCAACTCATTTAGCAGAACAGGTGCATTCTTTTCAGGGAGGGCTCTAATTTGTTTTAAGGCTTGGTATTTACTTGCATGCTGCATTCTGAAGTACGTTCTGGTAATGGGGAGTTTGTCTGCAGTGTGAACAGTCCTTAAGGAGAGGCGGTCCAAATGATCAAAGCCTGTGCCTTCTGGTCCCTTCCATAAAAATCCATTCTGGAAATAAAACAAATTTCATTTCCTCATGAGGGCCACATATTTTTTGTTATTGAAGTGGGTCTGTTTCCTCATAACGTCCATTTTGATTTGATCTTGCTGATAAATATAAATATCGAAATACTTTTGGCGTAAATTTTAAAGGGTCATTTTTCCCTTCTCAGTTGGTGTGAAACTGTTTCATGTAATTAGCATAATCTCCCAGCAGCAAATCAAAGTTTAAGAAACTTGCTGTGTTTTGATTTATTATGGTTTCCTTTCTTTTTTAATTGCCAAGTCGGATGTTTATTTTGCCTTTGAATACGGATTGCAGCATGGGAAGTTAATGAGAGCAATTTCTAAAAAACATTTCTTCTTGATTTTTATTGAAGTGAGGATTTATGGTGTTTTTTTTTTTTTTTTTTTACAACCACACCTTTCCCCACCCTCTGCTCTCCAACCTTATTCCTCATTACCCTACTTGCAATATACTACCCCTTCCCTTCCATATACCCCACCCACTCATACCATCTCATTATACCACCCCTTATGCAAAATCCTTAAACCACCCCAATACCCCCACCCTCTTAACTACCTCTTTCCTCTCATATTTACCCCACCCCATTATACTATCTATCTCCTCTCTGATAAACCCATCCCTTATACCATCCCTTATACCACTCCTTATACCAACCCCTTGAACCACCCCCTTATACCATCCCCTTTAAACCACCCCCTTATACCAACCCTTATACCACCCTCTTATACCAATCACCCTTTTCTTATGTATATACCACATCCCCATCATGCTATCCCATTTCTTACCAACTTCCTATGCCACACCCTTTACCACCCTCCATACACGTCCTTATACCAACCCATTATACCACTCCCTTATACCATCCCATTATACCTCTCCCATACACCACTCCCATACACCTCCTTATACCACACCCTTAAACCAACCCATTATATTACCCCTTTCCTTGCAAGCAGCCCGCATATACCATACAGCCAACTATGAATCCAGGCAGCGCCGGTGGGGCTCGGAAGTGCGGCGAAAGCCAAACTTGCCCTTGCCCTCGACACCCCAGAGTTCTGGTACAGAAGGTAGAGATTTGGTTGAAAAATTATTTCAATGTCTTATATGTGCTTGTGCACTCCCTGTATGTAGTGCCCTCTGTGCATTGTGTTACTTATACTCATCCTGTCTTTATTTATTCTGTCCTCTCTTTACTGTAAAAGTGAGATTTTTGGGGTAAAATGAAAGTTGAGTACTGGTTACTTACATCACATATAGATGAAAGAAAAGAAATGATACACAGAGTTGTCATTGTGTTGCTTTGTCAAAAAACATAATGTCAACTCATAAAGGAGCATATTGTGATGCATTTGTAGCTATTTTACATGTGTTCAACAAAGTAAACACCCAGAAATGGTAAGCAAAAAGCATTTGCTCCAGGTTTTATTGCATCAAATAAACTGATGTTTAATACAGTCAAACCTGCTTTAGTGGCCAGCTGTAAAGAAAGATCCTCTGCCCATAAAGACCACATTTTCAGTTTCCCTTGAAAATGGTTTCTCATTGAAACTCATACTTAAGAAACCTGTATATGAAGTCCACTTGCCTATAAAGACTACTTTTCCTGTCTCCCTTGAGTGATCTTTATATACAGGTTTCATTGTAGTTGGCTCACCAGATTTTCTTTGCATAATGGTTAGGTATTTTGGTAGGTCTGCGGTTCATGTTTGAAATTCAGTGGTAGAAATTGACAAAAGAGCAATTTTCACTCCAGCAACACGTTTCATACAATCCCCAAAATATTGCTTTTACAGTATATATACTTTGTTTTCTTCTTTTGTCTTGGGGTCGTTTGAGAATGCATACCGTTTTCCTAACATCTGTCAACATATAGTAAAGGAAAACAATGATGTATAGATCATGACGTGTCTTTGTGTTTGCACCGTACATTAATATAACCAATTGTGCATTATGTTTATGTCTGTCTGTCTGTCTTTCCGACTCTCTGTGTATGTTACCCTTTTATGGAGTTTTGGTCTTTGTGGATCTTTGTTTTCCCTTTTTTTTTTATTACTTTCCTCGTCATTTTCTGGAATGTATCCGTATATCTCTATCTCGATTCTGGGTTAATTTTTTATTTGAAATTCTGTTTTGTTTCGTTTATTCATGCTTAATTACATGGGGGAATTCAAAAATATGTAAAATTTTTTGTTTACAGTAACTGCTGCTGGAGGGTAGAAATAACATTTAGAAAAAAAGGTGAAAGAAAGATTAACACAAGAAAGAAAAAAAATCACTACCTAACTCTATTTCCAATGCTTTTAAAGACACATGATTGCTGAAGCCTGATTTCAATTTGGTGGGTAGCTGTGATATTAGTGTATTCAAAATAGCATTTCTGGTTTCCTTGTGGGGAAAACTTTGGCATCATGTCATCTGCATATTCCTGTTCTATGCATGCTCTGGGAGTACATCCATATAATCAATGAAAAAAAAAAAA
This sequence comes from Strongylocentrotus droebachiensis, assembly GCA_035222895.1. NCBI lineage: Eukaryota > Metazoa > Echinodermata > Echinoidea > Camarodonta > Strongylocentrotidae > Strongylocentrotus > Strongylocentrotus droebachiensis. The sequence continues at coordinate 193,741 of JAVYIG010002487.1, read as the reverse complement.
AGTTTATATATATTTAGTTGATTAATTTATTGACTTATTTATTAATTTATTATTTTATTTCTTCATTTACTTTTTCATCTATTTGTCTATCTATATATCTATTTACTGCTTGTTAAAAAAAAAATCATTTCAATTAAACACTTAAATGTACTTTTATTCTGTATGTAGATGATATAGGCTCATCTCCTCTTTATATTTACACTATATTCTACATTTGCATTGTTGGTCACTGCATATGTGTGTCTTCACTTGTATCTGTCAGGTTTGTTGTCCAGTTATACTGTACGAACAAGGTGTAGAAATATATCATGTGTGCACTATTTACTCTCTTTATATCCATCATTACATGTAGTCTTCCTCACAGACTTTCTTGGATCTGCCGGTAATACATTTACTCTGCAATCCAAATTTTAGCACCATTGTTATTGTTTTCTGCAATGTGCGATCAGCCATTTTTTAGCACTATCAGACCATCACGAAGGCAGATACATAATGAATTACTTGAGTCAGTTTGTGCTTTCTTGCCTTATAGTAAAGATTCATATTATACCGGAGGTGGAGATGATGTCATCATACTTGTACCGTATGACTTATGGAGTTTTATCAGTGCACCGGAAAGCTATTTTATATTACTCTACATGGGTGTTTTTCCCTTCTTTGGCTTTGGTCTTTATGTGGTTTTTAGAATTATGTGCTATATTATTACCTCCATGTGCACTTACAATTTTAAGCATACGTAAATTGTATAATTATGTATGTTAAGATGTACTGTAGCTGAGTAATTCTTCCATTGTATACTAAATTACAGCACTTGTGAATACAATTCATTCATTTTTCATTGGCTTTTCAAATATCTGCCTCGGTGCCTTAGAACAATGACTAACACTTCTGTAGTAAAAACATTTTTCTCTTGTTTCTCTCGTTCTCTCCTTCCATCCTCTTTCTGGCTTTCTGTCTTAACATTTTCTACGTCCTATCCTAACCACCCTTTCATTCACATGTCTTCTTTTCTTACAACTCTCCTCTCCTTTCTCTTACATCCCTTCCTTCGTTACTCTTGTTTCAACTGGTCTTTTACTCAACTTTTCTATCATTTAATCATTTCCTATATGTGTTTCTCTAACACCTCCTTTTCACTGTCTGCTCTCTCCTTCTTTCTTTTCTCTTTCCTCCATTTTTGTCTTTTTCCTCCTTCCTTTCTATCATCGAATCCTTGAATCATTTCTCATGTGTTTCTCTGACACCTCATTTTCACCGTCTACTCTCTCCTTCTTTCTTTTCTATTTCCTCCATTTTTGGCTCTTTCCTCCTTTCTTTTCTATCATTGAATCCTTGAATCATTTCTTATATGTGTTTCTCTGACACCTCCTTTTCACTGTCCACTATCTCCTTCCTCCTTCCATTTCTCTTCCCCCCTGCTTCGCATAACGCTTCATCCGCAACTACCATGAACATCTGGACAAAAAAAAAACATCAACATTTTTTGCCGTAGCGCACTATATACATGTGGAGAGGAGAGGCTCTGAACCTGTACGGCCATCGGTGGCGCTGTCGGCCCGGCCACATCAAGGTTTGTTCAAATGCATGCTTGCTAAATTGCTTTCCCCAATGGTTTCTTTATCTCTGATTGTTAATGTGTCTCTCATTGAAACTGCATTTCTTCATTTCCTTTACCCTTTTCATTTTAACCTTGTTTCATTTAGTTTTCTTAGGTTTTCTGTGTGCTTGAAATCTTGCTTTCTGCTCTTCATTTTGATAGTCTTCTATATTTTTCTCTCTTTGGAGCCAGAAAGGCATTAGGGACTTTTAGATTCTGCACGACGAGAACGTGGACTGCCCTTTTAAGGCAATGTGACGTCACTGCCAGTGCCTTAAAAGGACGTCACATTGCCTTAAAAGGGCAGTCCACGTTCTCGTCGTGCAGAATCTAAAAGTCCCTATTAACTCATATACTTTAACCTATTGACTACTGCAACCGCTTGTTTCCAGGAGGCAATGGGGTAATTAAAGAGTACCGTAATGCCCTTCTGGTTCTGAACATACAGTTCATTCCTCTCTTCCCAGATCTCCAGTGACTTCACTGTTCTCCCTTTCTGTTTAATCAGTTATCATTTCTTTCTGTTTAATCAGTTATCATTTCTTTCTGTATGATTAAACATCTGAAATCCCTCTAGTTGCCTTTTATTGTTTATTCCTCTCTTAGCTGCATCAGTGTGACTTTATTATTTTCCCTTGTTGTTTAAGCAGTTATCATTACATACCATTTTTTTTCCCTTCTGTATGATACTGCCCTTAGAGTCAATTGATTATTGATCTCTCTGCTGAACCTGAATGTTGGTGTTTATTTTTTCCATCTTTGTTTTATCAGTCATAGTGTATCATAGCAACCAAGTTTTCTTTATTTTTCTGTATACCAGCAAGTTTTACTGCCCTTTAGTTTTCTATTGTTTATTCATCTCTCTGCTGAACCTGAATGTTTTTATTTACTCCATCTTTGTTTTATCAGTTATCAGTAGTATCATTGCTACCAAGTTTTCTTTATTTTTTCTGTATGATTAGAATTCTTACCCCCCTTTAGTTATTATTTATTATTATTTATTATTAATTATTATTTGTCAATATTTGTCATTATGAAGCAGAGTAACTTTTTTTTATTTTCTCCCTCTTTGTTTTTATGAGTTATCATTACATACCAAGTTTTCTTTACTTACCAATCAAACTGCCCTTTAACTTCTTTTATTATTGATTGCTCTCTGCAATTGAGTGCCCTTTTTTTTTCTTTCCATTTTTTCTTCTCAGTTATCACTGTTTACCATTAACATTCTGTGATATTTTAATTTCAATCACGGACCTAATTTATTTTATCTACTGAGATTTAGCAGGTGTTATCTATATCAGCCCTTTAAAACAATTATAATCCTTCTGGCTCTCAACAGACTAATTATACTTTCTTTTGCTTGTTTCTTAAAAATGTTCAAATTACAATGTAGTTTGTGTGTTCTTAATCTGGTTTATGCTAAATCCTGGTAATACCTGTAATTCTACAATTCAAAAAGAGGAAATGTAGATAAAAAGTAGGCTATAATTTTGCAGGAAGCAGGATCGTGTGAACAACTTTAGCATTTGCTACCTTGGTACCAGGGAAATCTATGACTGATGTTTTGATTTGAAGGCACATATATCAACTTTCAATTAGATGAATTGTACTCCACCCAATCTTGTGTCCCTTTGAAGGCATACCAGCCCTGTGAAATCTTTGCACTCCCCACCTTATTTCTAAAGTAATCTTCTACATCAAAATAAAAGTAAACTTTATTATTAAAAGGATGTTTACCTAAGCCTTTCCTATATTCTTTTCTTTCTTTTTCTTCTTTCTGAGCAGTTCTGTAATGTACACCAGTCCTTTGCAATATTTTAACTTTTTATCTTCTACTGAAAGCGCATTTTTTTCATATTCAAGGAAGGTCCCCCCCCCCCTTTAAAATGATCCTTACCCTGCTTTAATATCTAAATGATGATCTATCTGAAAGTATTCTTTTTCTAAGCAGTTTTGGGTGTTTTAACACCCTGTAAAGGCGATAATGTCCCGTTTGAACGTTTACCTTGGTGTTTCTTTTTCTGAAATTAAAATTCTTTGATGATTCTTTCCCCTCTCTCTCCTTCATGCTTCGATCAGACTCCTTCCAACCTAGTAGTCCTACTAAACCCAAAGTCAAACCTTATTTCGTCTTTTTGAACTTTTTGCCTTTCACTGAAATTACTTTTTTTTCTCTAACCAGTTCGTGGCTCCTTTTAAAGGACTCCAGCCCTTCACAAATTCTGCTTTGCTGTACATTTTTCTGAAATCATAATTCTTTGATTCTCTCCCCTCTCTCTCCTTCATGCTTCGACCAGACTCCTTCCAACCTAGTAGTCCTACAAAACCAAAAGTAAAACCTAAGCCACCAATTAGAAGCAGCAGTAAAAAACAAGAGTATTCACCAGGTTTGTTATTAGGCTATTTAATCTTGCAATGATCTAATTTCTCTGCAATAACTGTTTGGTGTTCGGCAATTAAATATTCATTCGCACCGTCTTGGCCCAAATATTTGCAGTCAATTTCATTATTGTTGTCACAAACGGTGTGCAGTGTTTTGATTTGATTTTCTTTCTTCTGGAAGTCATTTTGCAGTCATTTTTCTTTCATGTGGTCATTTGAATTTGAGTTATTCTGGTGAAGCTGTCTTTTCCTTTCTTTTTTTAAGTTCTTGCTAATTGGTTTCTTTTTAATTTGGCGGTGCACAAGCTTTTAATTTCCCTTTTTGTCTCGCCTGCGTAGCAAAAAGCGAGACATAGGCGCCGCTTTTCCGGTGACGGCGGCGGCGACGGCGACGGCGGCGGCGGCGACGGCGTCAACATCAAAAACTTAACCTAAGGTTAAGTTTTTGAATTTTTGATATAATTTTTAAAGTATAGGTTCTTAGTCAATGAAACTTGGATTATAGGGTAATCAAGTATCCCCAATCATGTGAGTAGAATTTCAGATCACAAAGTCAAGGTCAAAGGTCATTTCAGGTCAACAGACTTGGACTATGTTGTAGCATCATCATCGAAAACTTAACCTAAGGTTAAGTTTTTGAATTTTTGATATAATTTTTAAAGTATAAGTTCTGAGTCAATGAAACTTGGACTATAGGGTAATCAAGTATCCCCAATCATGTGAGTAGAATTTCAGATCACAAAGTCAAGGTCAAAGGTCATTTCAGGTCAACAGACTTGGACTATGTTGTGGCATCATCATCAAGATTTTCAAAATGCTTCCTTATTTTTCAACCGATTTTGATTCTGATTGTTTCATATGATAGGGCTAGGAGGGGGATTTAAAACTTGTACACAGAATCGTGAAATTCATTATCTATGCTAATTTATGCAAATTTATTTGAAATCACAAAAAATGCTTCTTCTCCTTCATTTCTCGACCGATTTTGATTTGGTTTGCTTTATCTGGTAGAGCTAACTTTGGTACACTAAACTTCTACACCGAATTTTGAAATTGTTCTCCATTAATTAATAATGGTAATTTATGCAAATTTTTTCCAAAAATAACAAAAATTGCTACTTCTCCCTCATTTCTTGACCGATTTTGATTTGGTTTGCCTTATCTGGTAGAGCTAAATTTGGAACACTAAACTTCTACACAGAATTTTGAGATTTTACTCCCATTGATTAATTATGATAATAATGCAAATTTATTCCAAAAATAATTTAAAAATCACAAAAAATGCTTCTTCTCCTTCATATTTCGACCGATTTTGATTTGGTTTGCTTTATATCGTAGAGCTAACTTTGGTACACTAAAGGTCTACACAGAATTTTGAAATTGTTCTCCATTAATTAATTATGGTAATTTATGCAAATTTATTCCAAATATAACAAAAATTGCTTCTTCTCCCTCATTTCTTGACCGATTTTGATTTGGTTTGCCTTATCTGGTAGAGCTAAATTTGGAACACTAAACTTCTACACAGAATTTTGAGATTTTGCTCCATTGATTATTTATGGTACTTTATGCAAATGAAATGAAATGATGTCCCTTCCAGGGCATCACATTTTTATTTTTTGACCAGTTCAAAAGTGTACCACGATATTTGTTGTTGCGAGATGCGGATGAGCACTACAATGTACGTCATTGACGTTCTGGTTTATCATATTGAATTGCGTTATGCAGGCGAGACCGCCGAGAGCGTTTCCCTTGTTTGTCTTCACATACTTTTGACGTCCTTGGATACAATACCTCATTAAATTTTTCAAACCATTTATACAACTTTAAAGACATATTAACAAAGAAATGGTTTTTTAATCCAATACATATCTTTTGATTTGAAATTTATATCTGCCAAACCTTCCTGAATCAGCTGTTAAATGCTGTATAGAATTTTTAGTGTAATAGAATTATGATTATTTGGGATCACAATGATCAGAATTAAAACTTTTTTTGTATGTGTTTTGTTTTGTAATCACAACTTAATAAAGTATTCAATTTTGGAGATTTTACACCATATTGAGTCAGGTATCCAGGGAATAAGTAAAAGAGTCACAGATTTGATGTTATATGATTTAGATTATTATTTTTTTATCTGTCTCTTATTGTCTTCTCTTGTGCCTTGGACTGGGGTCCACACTAAACCGTTCTGGAAGGGGTCCAAATTTAATGGGGCACTTGTGTGTTCCGGGGCCTGTTAACGTCGAGCCCTGATGAAGTGTTTGTGAACACATTTAGTCAAATGTATGATTGGCACCTACATTGTACATATTATTGCACAATATTCAAGAACTATACCTATTATTTTTTATAAGAATATATTTACAAGTCATTTAGTATTTGTTTTATGTTTATAGTTTATATTATAACATTTTTGGGGGTATTATTTTGGTATCGTGTGCTTCCCATCAATGTTTTCTTTATATATGCCAGACAGTATAAAACGCTTTTCACTGTCATTCTACAGTTCTCCTTTTCTGTGATATTGTGGACTTTTCATCTTTCATTTCTATTAAATCTGTTGAGAGCCAGTAGGGTGTTAACTCTGTGCTCACATATATAAGTTAACACTCTTCTGGCTTCAATCAGACGATTTCTAACGCAGAATGCGAGCTGTGTTTTTAATTTTGTAATGCACTTGTTGTTTTTAATCAAAGTCGCACTTTATGGCACTCTTTTGGAAGCTTTCTGTTCTCTTTTCATTGTACTTAATTAAGACTCAGTGTTTCTCTGCAGTGATGTTTGGAAGCAGTAACACATTTGTGATACACCTATTTTTGTTTGCATAACTTTGTTTCCCTTAGTTTCTTCTCTTTGAGTTTGACTTGCATTCATTTAAAAAAAAGGAGGGAACAATCATTTCCGATGGTGCTAGGTGTGCAGGGTATTAGTATCTAAATGTAATTAAAAAGAAAGAAAAAAGAAAAAGAAAAAGTGGCTGGTGTGCTGGTATACAATGTACATGTACATGAGGTGCAATAACGGGGAGATCCCATGTTCTTAATCAATTCAATGTGCAATTGCTCTTTGGAATAGCCATTAATCCTCATTACCTAAGCCCCTCGGAGAGAACTTCAAGCTGTCATTACAAGCAAACACATGCTTTCTTAACAGTCAGGTAGAACAAACAAAACAACATGCAGCTCTTTCCAATACAGTACAGCAAGATACAAAAATATATTAGCAGCCAAATAGCAAGTATAATTGCCATGCTCATTGTGAGAATAAAAATGGTTTACTGCCCATTGCAATCATGTATAGCTGATATTACCTCATTTTTCTGGAATATAATAGCTGCTTTTCTGTGTTCCGAAGATGCTGCAAGTGGAAGTTGGGACTGAAACTGGGACCTGTTTCACAAAACTTGTCATCAGTGAAAAATAACAGTTTTTGTTATAAGCTACTGAAATCCTTGCTTCTGATTGGTTATCAACAGATTTGTCACTGATTTTTGTCATTTGTCATTGAAAAAAGGCTTTGTGAAACGGGCCCCAGGTGTGAGACATCAAACTGATGGCAGTGGTGGGATGCAATTAGAGCCATTGACATGTTTATTTACATATCTTTTACATGTTCATTTTCATTTAGCATGCATTTGGAATTGGGTCAAATGAGTTTAAAGTATTCATTGGCCCTGAACCTTTATAAACTGTGAATAAATATTTCCTCTAAACAAGCGAAGACATTGTCCTTGAGAGGGCGAGATGTTGTGTCAGCCACAGGCTATTAAAGTGACTTGGTAACATTGTTGAAGGTTGATGAAAAAAATTGCTTAATTTTTGTATAAAATGTTACTTACTATATTCCTTCTACTGTTCTTACCCTCTGACAGGCAAAAAATCCTGAACAAATTCTCAAACCACAAAGATATCTATGGTTTTCTTTGAAGGCGTCGATGTGAGGCACCCTCTAACAGTGATTAACAGTGATTAACAGTAAATTCTCCCAACCATTTTTGAATTTTCCCAACCGTTTTTCCATGAAAAAAAGACATAAAACAGGCTATACAAAAATATGTCAACACTTAAATGTCTGGAATGGAATGTAGAGCCATTTTATTGCGTTGTGAGATTTCCATTCACCTAAAATGTAACTAAATTGTTCTATAGATCTAGATCTAGACCTAGTTGGGAGAATTAAGGAATCGATCAGATCAGTTTTTCCCAATTTGTACCATGAATAATGGTCCGTTTTCACTCAAATTGTCAGATTATCTTTAATTGTACATTTAGCATTGATGTCACTACCTTAGAACCACTATCTCTCATCTGAACAATGTTACCAAGTCCCTTTAAGAAAGATAGTTTTGACATGCGCATGTTTCTGGATTTGACATATGAATTCTGGTGATGCAACTAATGCAATTAATGATACTCTGCTTAGCTATGGTTGCAGGTGATTTTGGTGATATTGATCCTTGTGCAGCTACATGTACAGATGCAGGTGGTTTTTACAAGTTGTAGTCTTCATTGGGTTAAAGGGGCATAACTCTTGCTCATAATTTCCTATTTAAGTGTATTGCAACTAGCATATTTTGTTCATGGCAAATTTGCACAGCTTATCATCTGTAACATCTAAGATGATCTACATGCAATCATTGGAGAAAGCTGACTGAATACATAGGTGTAGTGTCTGCTTGGTGTAAGAAGGGGTTAACTCATACACGTCAACATAGAGTTGACACCCTTCTGGCCTTCAAACAGATGATATGCCATGCAGTCAAACCTGTCTATAAAGGTCAATCAAGGGAAACAGACAAAAGTGGCCACTGTAGACAGGTGGCCTTTATCAAGAGATGGCCACGGGGACAGGTTTGACTAGTTATTTTCCATTCATGGTAACACTGTACAAACCCAAAGCAAGCATGTCAGATGGGGGTGGTGTATATAGTCTTGGGGCAGGGCAATTATATAACATATTCCCCTACAACAACATAGAATTCAATCAATACATTAAAAAATCAAGACAAGAGCGGATGATTCTTTACCTTTTATTTGTGATCATCTAACAACACATCATCTCTTGGAATTAACATATTCCAATCCAATAATTTGCATATTCATAACAGTAGTCATTTGCATAATAGATGCATACCATCCCATAGCTTTGTGCATAATTAATATTATATAAGACTTGCATTTAATTCATGTATGAGCTTACATGTAATTGCAGTCAATCGCTGTAGAATCATATGCTCTTTCATCCTCTTGGGGTCTAGGCATATTAGCTATCTTTGCTTTATTGTGGGCATGCGGATTTCACTGCTCCTAGCCTAATATAGAGTATAACATTCATTCAGTAGTTTGAAATGTATTGTATGTCATCATCCTGAATATTTGTCTGTTGCATGGAAGCAGGAAATAATAGATTTCCTAGTTTTCTATTAAAGACAATAAGTTGTTTACATATATTCATATACCTTAAGAGTGTATCTAAAGAGCAATTGAAGAAAACAATTCATAAAGCAAATTTACAAATTGAGAAGCATTTATACTGCACTTTCCATGATCATTTTCATTTAAATTGATGCACTTCAAATAGCTGTTAAATTTATTATATAAACAACAACCAAAACAAATAATGGAAAGAAAAGAAAAAGACTGTATAATGTCCAAACGTTTTTGTTATAGAAAATTCATCATGCTGCAGTTTCCATGATAATTATTCAGTTGATGCACTACAAAGTTTATTCCATAAGCAAAAAAAGAAAGAAAAAAAAGAAGATGAATTGTGAATTAAATTAGCCAGCTTGTCTCAGTTTTCATAACAATCACTTTGATATATCCATGTAAGCTCTTATGAAGTGCATGAGTTTCACATGACTGAGATTCATATAAGGTCTTATATCGTATATGCATTTTCATATCCAGTTTATTCTGAGAGATTTCCATATAAGAATTGTATTGTTGTTTTTATAACACAGGTGATAATGCCTCTGCAAACACTACTGCCCAGGAACCGGAGGGTTAGTTAAAAGTGTTTTTCTGTTTTTATGTATATCTCTTTTCAGTGCAACTTTCTTAAACTTTTGTTGTGCGTGTGACTCGCATATATGTATGACTAACACACTAGGTATTTTCAATAACGTGTTGCTACGCACACCAAGAAATATATATATATATATATGTGTTCGGTAATCACTTTGTATTGATGCTTATAGCCTGAATCAGGCAATTATGTAGGTAGACGATATATAAGAATCTTTAAAAAAGTTCTGCTAATTCCTGCAGATATCAAAATTAAATATAGGTAATAATTCCTTGAAGATAAATTGTTGAAGTTTAATGCAAGTTGTACTTAAATAATTGATTAGAATGAGTATGGTCCATTAACATAAATTGCAATATTGTACTCAAATAGTTAGCGACATCACAGAGATGTATTACATAGATATAAAATGCAAGAAGTCATTAATTGATTTTATTGCAAACAGAAATAGCGGCCTACGGAGAGTATAGTGGACCAACAACCAAGGCAAAACCAGAGGGTACGTTCTCAAAATAACTGTATCCATTATTTATCTCTGCCAATTGAGGGAAGAAGCAAAATATTAATTATTGTGAATCTGACAATAAATAAGGACCAATATGAATGGTACTCTTTCAACAGAATTACAAGTACGGTACTTCATCAGGTTAAATAAATATAAATTAAAGTTTAACCTCAATTTGTTTAATTCTTATAACAAAATGATAGTGAAAATATATTGTTTCACCAAGAAAAATATATATTAATATAAATATGGCAGTCAATTTATATCAGTTTATTATAGGATGAATAAGACAAACATCAAGGTATTTAAAAAAAGATCTATTAACCTAAAAGAAAATCCCCTTAATCCTTCAGATTGTTGAAATTACATATGATAATTTTATTGCAAACAGAAATAACGGCTTACGGAGAGTATAGTGGACCAACAACCAAGGCACAACCTGGGGGTATGTCTTTAAAATATCTGTAGCCATTATTTATCTCTGTCAATCGATGGAAAAAAGCAAGCTATAAACTATTGTGAATCTGAGAATGAATAAGGACCAATATGAATTACAGGCACTCGATCAGGTTAAAGAAATGTAAACTAAAGTTTAACCTCAATTTGTTTAATTCTTATAATAAAATGATTGTGAAGATATATTGGTTCACCAAGAAATATATATATTAATATAAATATGGCAGTCAATTTATATCGGTTTATTATAGGATGAATAAGACAAACATCAAGGTATTGACAAAAAGATCTATGGACCTAAAAGAAAATCCCCTTAATCCTTCAGATTGTATAATTAAATATAATGATCTTATTGCAAACAGAAATAGCAGCCTATGGCGAGTATAGTGGACCAACAACCAAGGCACAACCAGAGGGTATGTCTCTAAAATAAACTGCAGCCATTATTTATCTCGGTTAATCAAGGGAACAGGGACGATAACAACTATTCTTCATTTTATTAGAATAACGAGAAATAAGTATTCCCTTCAAACCGATTTAAAATTTGAGGTACTTGTTCAGGTTAAAAATACATTAACTACTGTTAAATATTGCTTTGTCTATTCTTACAGCAAAATTATGGTGCAATCTTTGAATGCTTTCATGGGGAAGATAGATGGTGTAGAATTGAGTTAAATGTGAGGCAAATATTGAAAATAGTGCCTCATACCGATAGTGACTATTTACAGTAGCGCATCTTTTACATAGACATGAAATGGAAGAATTCTTTAGAGATAAAATTGAGTTCTTGTCAGAAGATTATGTTGTGAAAGAAACTGTTTGGAAGCCATATCGAAAAGTCAATCATGAATTACAGTTTCTCGCTATATTTTGAATATGAGGGCTTTTAACGGTACTTTGTTCCATTTGCAGGCCCCCCAAAAATGAAAAAGTTAAATTCCAACAGCATTTGAAATCTAATACTAATTTAAAACTTCCTTCATAACGAAAGGGCTTGAAAATGTCTTCTAGTGGGAAAATTACGAGCATTAGTTGTCAAATTGCAATCCATTTAGTAATAGTCTGATTTTCAGACCCTTATACTGAATGGTTGTACATTCTTTTTAATTAAGCTTCTAAGCGGCTAAGGAAAAAACCAGAGGGTATGTGTCATTTGAATCGTCTCTTGGAGCTAGAAGGAAATGAACTCTCTGTAAAATGAGACACTTGATGCCCTTCTAGTATCTCAGAGACAAAATCAATGCAGCCCCTGTTTTCTGTCTGAAATTATGGGAACAATCAATATTGAAATGTTTTTCCTTTAAAAATAAACTAATTAAACCATTATTACTTCTCATGAGCGGTAAGTAAAGTACAGCTACCTCACACAGCTCTAGTAACTCAAGTTATTATTACATGTGACAGAGACCCATTAAGATTTATGGGTATCCCCAAAGAAAAGTAAGGCAGAATTTCAAATGTTTGCAAACATAAAGAACAGACTTGGATTTTGAAAATATTTTTTTCTCCATACCAATTAAAGGACATATCAAGTAAAAATAATCGTTAAAACATTGATGATAATGATTATGAAAAATTATCAATAGATACAGAATAATTTGAACACTTTTTACACTTAGAAATAGTGCCGTCGCTGTACATGGTGCAATTGAAATAAAAATGGGGTTTGATCGATAACAAATAAATAACATTTATTTGACAGAAATTCCAGCGTATGGAGAGATTGATAGATCTGCAAAAAGAGCTACTCCTAAATCTGATCCAGCTGATGGTACGTGTCTGACTGTTCAAAACTTTAAATTAACCTATATTAGCATTCATTAGACATCAGTGACATACGTTAAACTCTGCATAAGTCAATTCTGTTGGGACAGTAATAACAAAAAGTGTAGCGTGTGTGAAATTTGACTTTGAAAGTGTAAAGAACACATGTTTTGCAAAGTTTGGTCAAAAAAATGGATTCAACTTAGTGCGACTTTGATTTATGCAGAGTTGAGAAGCCTCTAACTGTCTATTTAGTCACACTCCATTTAGAGCATGTAATATATATTAATGTGCAAGTCCACAGTATTTTGTCACATAAGGCAATATTTTTTGTTACTTTTCCTGATCATTGTTCCAAGTTAATATCCTCATAGCTTGGAAACAAGGTAAATGGCTCCCCCAGTGGTCTTTTTTGTCCATTCTTGACTATTCTCAGTGGCACATGGTATGGGACACCAAATACCTTATACTGTGGATTTGCCATTATGAGCTGGTGTGTACGCTACTTAGTTCCTTTACAAGATGCAATCACACATGTACATGTGTATGTACTTATGCATGTATGCATTCATTATCGTGAATATTGTAGTATTATATATAGGACAGATAAAGAGCATCATATGTACTCTTTGTAGAATTAGAATAGCTTCTTCATATACTTGAAGACTAGAGTGTTCACACTGACTAATTGTTTGAAAGAAACAAATCTTTTCCTTGCATTTAATCTGTGTGCAGAATTAGAATAGCTACCTCATATACTTGAGGACTAGAGTGTTTACTGACTAACTGTCCGAATGAGGCAAATTTTTCTCCTTATACCATGTACAAGTGTCATATGCTTAGTCTTTCTTGCATGACTACTGTGATAGAAGAAAGACTAAGCATATGACATTTAGTACTGAAGCCATTGATATCAGTAACAAGTTACAGTAACTGTTATAAGCTACTGAAATCATGGCTTTTGATTGGCTGACAGCGAATTTGTTTTAGAATTCTAGCACTTGTTATTGATATTGTTATTTAGAAGCACCGGCATATGGAGTGGTCAATAGGACAACTAAAAAGCCTCCAGTGGCAGCACCGGGATCAGAGGGTAGGTCTCTTAAACTTTTGTATAAATTAAAAAAAAAAAATATATATATAGCCGTAATATGATTTGATTTGACTTTCTGTGGCACATAGACAAAGTTGGAATGATCTGAATTGCTCTACGTAATCGAAATGCACTGCAGACATATTTTTGCAGTATTTGAAAGGGTAAAATGCATCCATGACTCCAAATATACTTGTTAGCTTTAAAAGTAGATATACATGACATACAGAGGTGCATAAGTTCACATGATTAAGATTCATATAAGGTCTTACATCGTATATGTATTTTCATGTCCAGTTTATTATGAGAGAGGTCCATGTAAGCCGTTATGACATGCATGATTTCACATGATTATGAATCATATAAGGTCTTATATCGCATATGTATTTTCATATCTAGCTTATTATGAGAGAGGTCCATGGAAGCCATTACGACATGCATGATTTCACATGATTACGATTCATATAAGGTCTTATATCGCATATGTATTTTCATATCTAGCTTATTATGAGAGAGGTCCATGGAAGCGCTTATGAGGTGCATGAGTTCACATGAATAAGATTCATATAAGGTCTTGAATCATTTATGTACTTTCAAGTCCACTTTCTTATGAGATATATATCCATGTAAGCTCTTATGGGGGGCATGAGTTCACATGAATAAGATGCATATATGCACTTTCAAGTACGCTTTCTTGTGAGAGGTATCCATATAAGCTCATATATATGCACTGTCTTGTACACAAAATGTGTGTGAGCATGTGAAGCACAGCAATTTGTTCCATAGGGTCCCATGGGAATACTGATGTGATATTTTTCATCTGGTGATGCAACATTTATTCTGGCATCAATTTACATGTGCTTTGTTTCTCCAAAGATATAGGTTTAGGGCTTAGATTTACGGGTTTTTTTAGGGTTATGGTTTATGGTCAGGTGATTAGTGTTAGTGGCTCCAGAATTATTGATTGGATCATGCTTTCCTCTTTTGGATGTAAAAACATTTTATGACTTCCAGTAGGTCTTCTGAAATGCATGGTTTGAATTGACTTTTTAAAAATGTCTTCTGAAAATTAACTTTTTCTGATAAAAAATATTACCGGTATGTACAAACTCTGATATTTTCCTGACGTGAATATGTCTACACACGCACCGTTATGATGTTATAGACATTTTGCTCCTCTCTTCTACATGGAAATTGTGCCACACCAGCTTATCATTAATGATACTATATCACACTTCAAAGGTGCTTAATACAATGTTTCTAATCACATTAAGGAAAAAAATACAAAAATGGAAGAGAGAGAGAGAGAGAAAGTGAGAAAGAGAGAGGGAGACAATTTTACTACTACTATTGCTACAAATACTAATGCTGTAACTACTTATATTCCTACTACTACTCCCCCATCACTACTTTTACTTCCACTGATGATGTGATTGTATTAAAATAATTGTTTTTTTTGTTTTTTGTTTTTTGAAAGTGCCTATGGTGGAAGCTTCTTGCATGTTGATGGGAAGATTATACATTGATTCTTTGATTTCTTCTTTTACAGGATTGTACGGCGTTGTTAATAAGCCACCTAAGAGCCCCAAACCCAAACTTATGCCGAAACCTGATGGTGCGTGTCTTATCATTTTATCATCTTTCTTCTCTCATGCACATTTGTCTGTAGCTAGAGGGCAACATATGTTCGCACCTTTATGAACCGACTAATCTGTTCGTTTATATATTCAGTTAACTATTTTCATGTAAAATTTATGTTTGGAAATTAATCGCCTGCACAATTTATTACAAAATTGGGGTTGTATTAAAGTTTTCTAGGATTTCTTTTTCTCATGATATCCTGAAATTCAAGTTTTCATATGTTACCAGTCAACTTTAGAAAACACTTAACCATTTACAGTCAAACCTGCTTTAGTGACCACCTGTCTACAAAGAGCACATTTGTTGTTTCCCTTGAAAATGGTTTCTCATTGAAAAATGTGCTAAAGGAACCTGTCTACCGAAACCACCTGTCTGCAAAGACCACTTTTTGTGCTTCCCCTGGGCAGTCGCTATAGACAGGTTTGACTGTATAAGAAATTGCTTTGCATGTATATTATAAGAAGCATTTTTTTCCAAATTCAAATTTTTCCCATGTGTGCAGCGGTATACGGAACTGTGAACAAGCCACCCAAACCTTCTCCATTCTCGACCCCAGGAACTGAACTTCAGGGTTCGTCAATCATTGATTTCTTTGACTTCATCTTCAAACCCACAATGCATTGCCAGAGAAACTTGATCAGAATTCCAATAAACAGACAATTCCTTTAAAACATACTTATACTCATACCTCTTGTTGATCTTGTTGGTTTGACTGAGGTTTCAATAAAAGCATGGTTTTTGCTGGTTTTCTAGTTGCGAATGAAGAATAATATTGCCAATTTGAAGATTCTTCCAGTAGTTTTGAAAAAAACATGAACATACTTTAACATGTATATGAACATGAAAAATGCATTTTCTACAACGATATTTATTTAGGTATTAATAAAAGCATGGTATCTGCTGGATTTCTAGCAGTGAATGAAAAATAATATTGGCAATTTTAAGATTTGACCAATAGTTCTGACAAACATGTAACACTTTGCATGTATATGAACATGAAAATGCAATTTATACCAGGGAATGAATTCCTTAAAGTTTTTCTGGTAATGTATTCATTTGATTTTGTGGTTGATTTTGCGTTTTCTTCATTGATCATATCTTTATTTCTTCCTTTTCTTTTTCATTGGTATGGTTCACCTTTGTACATGAGCATCTCAACATCATGAATCTGCCATGTTATATACATCTCTAGATCAAATCTTTTTCTGAGCAAAATTGGAGAAGGGAAACAAAATCACTCTCTATATGTTGCAGAAATTTGCATTTTGCAAACAAACAAAATAATAAATATATATGCAAATATGTATGATTGAGAGATTGAATGCATTGACTTATGAAAATGCAGCAGTAAATTTATGCTGCAAATTTTTATCTACTTATTTCAAGACATAAGGTTAAGGAGAAACCGAGAAATGGCAAAGGTTTTCATTTAGATTAGATGTTTTGGTGGTTATCATCCACCCATGTAAAAAGAAAGACAATTATAGAAGTCAACAAAGTGATGATTAACATTTGCCTATTGGAGCACTATTTTGTGTTGATAAACTGTAAACTTTCAAATAGCTTCAGTTGAGAGGGGAAAAAGAAAAAGAACAAAATTAAAACAGAAAAAACAGTCAAGCCAGTCAATGTAGGCCTCCCAAGGGATACAGAAAGTGGCCACTGTAGACAGGTGGTCTTTCTAGACAAGTTGTACAACACACAATTCTAACTTCATAGAGACATAGTACATGGCCCATGTAGACACGTGGCCTTAGGAGCGAGACATCACTTACTGTTTTGCCTGAGAACAAGGCTGGGTTCAAACATACATGTAGCTTGTATTGTGTGTGTGGTGGGACGTGCATTGTTGTCCATGTGAACGTTGCTCTAGCTATTGCTTCTATGCAGGTCTTGTCGGAACCACGGGAATGTATAAGGAAGCAGACCAGAGCCAAGGGAAGGAGGGTGTGTTCACGTTTTCTCTTGTTGCTCTTCTTCTAAATTTGCTTTTCTTTATGCACATTTCTCTAAAGACCATCAACCAAAACAAAACAAAAATTGCATATAGCACCGAATAGAATGATCTGCATTGTTGACATCAAATAATATCTTATGTGATCTCTCATTAATTTTTTTTCCATGGTAGATTAGTTTCATTTTTCCTCTAAATGCATTATGCCCTTTTTTTCTTCATCATAATACGTGATTGTGCAATCAGTCATAGGTAAAATCATTTCTTAAAATACAATCTTATATCAAAGGAAAGCTAAATGAACATAGAGTACAAATATAAAAGAATAACAAATATTTTCCCTGTCAGTTTTGCACAAAAGCAAATTAAAATCCCATTTTCCATATCCCTCCAAATTATGGGTCGACAACTTCCTATTTTCGAAGCTTTAGATTTCAAATTTTCAGATAGCTGTTACTTCTCTGACAGAACACTTAATTAGCATATAAATGTTGTTGATAGTATAGTAATCTATCGCTTATAAGCTTTCCATTGATATATAATTCATCTATTTTATTTTTTACTTCTGAGAGGGTCTTTAAGCTTTAGCCCATCAGGCTTGCCTTTAACTCTCACTAAATGGGATCTCAATTCTGATTTGCTACTGCTAGATTTTGGTCCTGGAATGTTGGGTTTTTGAAGAATTTTTCATGCATGCCTCGCACACTTTGATTAATACATCCTGTCTTTCATTTGCAGTGGAAGTGACCTTTGAAAACATCATTTCTTTCAAACATTTCATTTTCAGAGTTCTCTTCTGAAGCCATCTCCTTTTATGAAATTGTACATTTGTGTGATTCATTAATTTCTTATTTTCTTGCAGTTTTTGAGATTGTGTATGAGATTTTAAATTTTTTGAATTTCTACAATAAAAGTGTGATGCTATCATGTGTGAGAGTGTACAATGATTTTTCCTCTGAAACTTCTTATTTCTTTCTAGCTTGTGTTGCACTTTATCCCTTCTATTCATTTGATCTTTGTTTCAAAGTCTCCATTGCGAGATTATTCATTAAGGACTCTTTTGAGAGTGGATTTTACAGTTTTCTTGAGCTTTGTTTTTTAATATTTTTCTCATGTTTCATGTTTCTGCACACATCAACTCAACTTTTTTTCTTTTACTACTATCAAATGGATATATTTTTTCATCATCTTTAATGCGTAAAGATAAACAAAAATACTGCTTATTTTCTTCCTGGTTAATTTGGTTAGTGTTGTAAAATCCATTGCCTTGATTTTCTTGCTACTTTTACTCTTCTCCTTCGGCTATCAAATTAAAATTCTGAAAACGGCTGTATAGCTCTTTGCTGGTTGAATCATGTAGATAAAAGTACAGGATACACAGTGTTTTATATGCCTGGTCGCCAAACTGCTTGGTTTTTATGTTTCAAAATCTCATTGGGCTCCAGTGACTTTATGAAGTCTTCTAAACTTGGATGCTTGTATTGTATCTTGGTATTTCATGTTTTTTAGCATCTTCAGATGTAACGTTATTTATTTTTGAAAAGCATTAATGGTTCTATTCGGTTTCTTTGACTATGACTAAGACTATGAAGTCTTCTAAACTTGGATGCTTGTATTGTATCTTGGTATTTCATGTTCATGTTTCTAGCATCTTCAGATGTAATGTTATACATTTTTGAAAAGCATTATTGGTTCTTTTTTGTTTCTTTGCGGTTTATATAATGACTTCAGTACCATTCAGTACTACAGAGCATACTTGTACAGTTAACTGAGTTATTCATGCCCAATAATTGTAATTGTAATTTCATGTATATGAAAATGTATGTCCCTATTCATTTTCTTAACAATGTGACATATTCAAATGTACATCTAAAATTAATCAGCAAAGGCCCTTATTTAACCAGTCCACCTGTATTTATTGAGTTATGAAACAAATGAAAGAACATAAATTTAACACAAGGGGTATGAATAATTAATAAGTTAACTGTATGCCTTATCTAGTCCTGAACAGTTGCTCTCTAAAGAATGATGCATCATTCGCGTATGAAAGCTATTACATTTTTTTTCTTCTCTTAAACAGCTTTTCTACTGTATTTGTTATAACTTCCAATGTGGGCTGCTATGGTATTACATGTCCAGCACATTGAGTTAAATTTTGTCCTCATAAATGTGTGCTTACTGTTATTCTAAATAACACAAATAATTAGCAAGGGAAATGGGTTTCTTGCTCTATTCAGATGCATCACTTCTGAAATACAGTTCTGACAATTATTCTCGTAAATAAATTAGTTTCAGTATTAATAATATACCTATAAATCTGTGAGATGGTAAGTAAACATGATTGAGTTAGTTATTTCTGCTCATGTTCAAATAATACATACGCAAGTGAAAAATGAATGAATTGCTTTAATCTAAACTTATGACTTACCGCATGTACTTTCTATTATATATTTTTTTTTATTAAGAAAAGTGTGCTATTTAATTTAAGTGTTAATGATAAGAAAAGCTATGTTTATATGTTACTTGCCAAAATTATGAAAATGGACCGGTAATCAGTTATACCAATCAGTACTCACTACTCTACTTGCTTCATATTTATCTAAAAAAAGGGGTGTCCATCTTAAATTAATTACTCTTAGTAGTTTATAATTTTGGGAAACAATTCACTATTTATAGAGGGCAGTAATATAATCACTTTTGACCTTTGACCTTTTTAAAACTTGACTTTGTTTCCTTGTAGATCTATACGGCACTGTAGACAAGTCTCGTAAGACCAAAGAAGAACCGCAATCAGTTGACGTTTCAGCACAACCAGAGGGTGCGGTTTCTAATATGACATCACTTTTTTTTGTGCTCATGTATATTATGAATGATGCCTTAAATTAATTGCAGTTTTAGAAAATAGGTGCACATAACATGCGCTTCACTGACTTAACAGCTTTTATTAATATTTAAAAATTATCGATCCGCTGAGACACTAAAGGGCAGCATTGCATGTACTTGTAATTTTGTACTTGGAGAGGTGTCGGGGGGTATAGTGGATACGTCACTGAACTGTGGATCACATGGCTCGTGGGTCAAGTCCCGCCGTGGCACTAAGGTCCTTTGGCAAGACATTCATATACATTTGCCACTCTTCACTCAGGTGATGTAAATGAGTACCTCGTAGGAAGAAATTGCTTGAATGCCAGAGCACCCCTTCAGGGTAGCTCGGCTAATGCAAGGGTAATATGGTACAGGGTCTAAAAACATAAGTACTAAGTCCTTTATGAATTCTACTATTGTTCTTTAGGAGTTAAAACCCTTCTTTCTCCCAACGGACATGTTAGATATGTATTAATCTTTATGTACACAGCTTGAAGTACCGCTTTCTATTTGACTATACCTAACACTACGATGCATTATTGATTGATTGATTGATTTATTTATTTCATTTCATATAACAATTGTTTGCACAATAAAGAACATAGTTGACAAAGTAAGATCAAAATTATGAAATGAAACAGGAACCTACTGGAAAGCATAGCTTGTTTTTATGATAATATCACTAATCCATATTGCAGTACCACTTATCTTGATCAACTATTGTTTTGGTAATTTCCCTATGAACACATTTTCAATATCAATTTCTTTCTCTGACTGCTACTTTAATTCTTCAATGGATCTTTCTTTTTTGATACCTATAAAGAGTCTGTTTTAGCATGTTTAATATATTGATTCTTTTACCTGTCTCTCAAAGTTTATTTGATATCCATTTTTTCCTAATATTTGTTCTACCTCTATTTCCAGTTTTTTCCTTCTCTATTGAATATTACTTTCAATATATTGTTCACTTCTTCAGCTATCTAGAAACAAAACAAAATACTAACAAGAACACATATAGCTGTACTTGCTCATTTCGATGCCCTTTCATTACCTTTCTATAATTATTTTATGTTTCTCTTTCTTCCCCCTCTCTCTCTATGTTTCTCTTCCTCTCCTCTGTCTTTCTTTCTCTTGGTTCTACTGTCAGTTTTCTTTTAAATTCTTTTTATGATTTATTTCTATTAATTTATTTGCATAAATTTGCTTGCATTAATCGTTGTTTGCATAGGTCATTGAGCTATTGATTTTTAACATCTAATTCTAATCAGACATTCTTAATAGTAAATATACAAATAAATAAATACAAATAAATTAATAGACATTAATTCTGGACAATAAATAAATTGAAAATATTCTAAATAAATATTAGGTAAATTAATAAATAATTAATTCTAATGCATGTATTGTAATCAAGTCATTATGACCTTCCTTGTTCAATGTCCGTTAAAATCTCTTAGGGTCTCTCAAAAATTAGAAAGGATGCATGTCCAAATTTTAGTTTTAGTGAATAGATCTCTCTCGCATGTATTTCCCATGACAGTTTGTATGTACACGTAGACACAATATCTTGAATTTTACATTCTTTCCAATCCCGCTATTACATTATTCGTACAACTATTTTGTTAGAAATATGCTTTATGGAAACTCTAAGTTGATAGATCAAGGCTTGATATTTCATTATTTCTTTTTTGATAATAAATTCTAACCTTCATCACTTCTTCCTGAGGTCTTGTGTGTCGAGAACGACATGTTCATGAATTATTCAATCAATTTATTTTCGAAAATCATTGAAATTTGCCTACTAACAATATATTACAGTATTCATAAATGGAATAGCCTCTATTGATTCAAACATGTATATATACAGTGTATATGCATGTCTTTGCATGCGATGACATTCAAAAATATTTTTTTTCTTCATATGTTTATGCTTTTTGAGATGTACATGTACAAGTACATCTTACTTGTTGTAACAGACTTCCTCACATGTATCATTGCAATTATGAAGACAAATGAAGAGAATAGAAATTGTGCTTCACTGTATGACTTGACAAGAAAAAGGGGGATACAAAAGGAAGAGTTTGTTGCTCCAGAAGAATTAAGAAGGAAAAAAAAGGAATCAGAAAACTAAACAAACCAGTAAAGAAGCAACTTTACATCCTTTTTTAATTTTTTAATTTTTTACTGGATATGGCTAAGCCAAATATTCAAAATGGTGAGATGCATGCCTAAGGTGCAATCAGAGCCTTAAAAATTATGACAGATGTAGGAATAGAAAGGGCAAACATTTCTGCACACACTGTATCCATTTCTGTTTCATGACTATACTGCATTGGCACTAGGATTTTTTTTAAAGGGAAATAAGGTTTGAAATCATTTAAATTGGCAACACAATGAGAGCTTTTAATAAGGGAAAAGGTTTTCAATAAAAAATTGACATTTTCATCTTTTGACTATACATTACCCAGGCATGTATATTGTTTTCAGAGACATAACATTTTATTTAAACAGTGTACCAATAAAAGAAAAATGTTATTGCTGCCAATGTGACGAACAGTATCAATTGTGATCAATTTCTGCCAGAAAAATAAAACCTGTCCTGAAAAGGTCAGTACGGTATTCGTTCCAAGGTAGATTTGTAAGCCTGTGATACGATTCTTAAATTATTAAATCATCTTCAAGCAGATAATGAATATTTAATGTTTGTTCATGACTGTAGACATGTATGCAGTGGTTGACAGGCAACGCAAGCCGGCCGAGCAAAAGCCGTCTCCGGATGAGCCGCCCCCAGACGGTCTGTTTAGATCTTCATTTTGATTTGTAGTCACATTAATCTCTTACGATGTAGTTCTTTACCTTCATCTAATCTCACTATAAATCTTCACATACAATGTAGCAACTTAGATATCTCTCTGTTGTATATAACATCCTCAGTTTAGAATAGATGTTGATGTGATGCTATCTAGACTTGCAAGTACAGTTCTAATTCTAGTACTTTCTCAGTATAGCCACTCTATAAATATAGGTAAATACATGTATATTGACACTGACACTGCCCCAAAAGTAGTAGGTACTGGTTTCAACTGGGTGAAACCGGTTTGAACTGGTTGAAACTGGTTTATTTATATGTCATGCAGACCTACATGTACATGACCACCAGATGATTGTAAAACTGCCATGTATTTTACACTGACACTGATGTTTACAAGGGCATCCTTTCACGAGACCGTCATAAGTACTAGTTCAAAGATATCCTATTCAAACACGTATAATAAAATCAACATTTGTTTGAATGAGATGTCCCGTAACTTGTACTTATGTCAGTTTCACAAAACGCTGTCCAGTAGCACAAGGTTTTCTTGGGATCATGCCAACACTTCTGGCACTAATCACTTGATGCACATACATGTAGACTGTGTTTTGCACTTGTGTAATTTTACTCCTTCATCCACAATGGGTAAAACGTGTACCAGATGAATCAGGTTTTGTTCTGATATCGTTTTTCTACTATATCTCTTTATCCTTGTATGATATCAAGAAGAATGCATGACGTGTGGTCATTTCTTGTAGCCTTTTAGCTGTATATTACCACATAACACCTTAACGTCTAATATACTCTTTACATACAGTCAAACCTGTCCATAGTGACCGCCCAAGGGAAACACAAAAAGTAGTCTCTGTAGGCAGGTGGTCTTTGTAGACAGGTTCCTTTAGTACATGTTTCAATGAGAAACAATTTTCAAGGGAAACAAAACATGTGGTCTTTATAAGCAGGTGGTCATTAAGCAGGTTAGACTGTACTTACATAATTGTAAAAATGCTTGTAAAATGTGAAAAATTCAACTTTAATTTAATTTACCTTTATCAAATTAAGGTGGGGAGTCAGAGTACGGTGTTGTCGACAAGAAGCGCGACAGAAAACCGGCCAACTTGAATAGGAATTTAGGTGGTCGCATTGTAGACAGACTGGTTGAAGTCCCTGAAGATTCTGGTTTTGGTGGTAATTTAATTTGCTTTCGATTTAAACAAACCAAGAAAAAAAAAGTCATGCAGCATTCATCAAACTTTCTTTTCTAAAGGGCAATGAAATGTATTCTATGAAGTCTTGGGATGAAAAATACATGTGTGTAAGCAACCATGCGCTAGTATAATTTTAGAGAAAAGACACATGGTGTGCGCCTGCTTGAAAGAGAGAGAGAGAGAGAGAGAGAGAGGGTGAGGGGGGGGGGGGGTGGGGTGAAGATGCAATACATATTTAATAAGTTCACCTGTCGCATTTAAAGCATGAAACTTTTCTTCTCCATTTTATATATAGATATCTATCATCACTGCCTGCCCATTTCAAATATTATGAACATCATACATCAAGTTTTGTTTGACTATTTAAAATTTAGTTTAGACTTGTTTTTTTCTTCATTTCAAGCACCCATTAGTTCTTTTAATACACTCATACTATTGTTTTGCCTTGCTATCTCGTTCCTTTTTACTCTGCATACATTTCTGTTGCGACTTTAATGCCATTTAGAGCAAATAGAGAAATACAGAAAGAGTGAAAAGGAGAAATAGCAATAAAGAGAGAGGAGAAAAAGAGAAAGAAAAAAGAGAGGGGGGGGGGGGGGAGGAGAGAGAGATGTGAGGTTGAGAGGGAAGAGTTCTGTATTCTCATATACTCCTTATTTACTATCTAATTTCTTTTGGAAACCTCAAATTTATTTAAGTATTTCTACCTCATTTGCTCTGCATAATATGAATTTATCCACGCACTTTCACGTACATCCTTATGGTTTCCGTCTTTCCGACGTATTATTTTCATTTCTTTCCATTTTTATCAATTTCTGCAAAGTTTCTTGTAAAACGAAGTACACCGTGAAAATTTAGAATATCTTTCGAGATCCATTTCAGAATGATTCTCATCATATTATAGCCGGTACCCAAATCACCTGGAGAAAAAAAGTATATTCGCTTCTGTTAATAGTGAGAGAATCTGATTTTCATGTAAACAGTGTCGAGTGTGATATGAACTTTGACCAGAAGTCAGACATTTGATTAACAACTGAATTATTCATATCTTTACTACCGGTATTTTTTTTCTCGATATATAGTTTTTGAGAATATGACATATTAAAGCTCAAAATTATGCTTAATAGACCGCATTCCTAATTTGTCTGTAACAGGTTGACAGGTAAGAGTCAGATATGGATGGCTGTGCCTGAGAAGAACCATTTCATATGCATGCAAGATATAGTTAGAATGCAAAACTAATTACAATACAATCATCTAAAATATATGTCAACACTGGTTCTTAATTATTTGCCCATGCATTATTGCTGTAAGTACATTTATCTGTATACTTCACAGTGTTCCTATAAGGTTAAGAAACTATGTCTGTCTTTCTCACAATGCATCTTGTATGATCGTTTTATGACATACAGGTTAACAATTTTTGTTTAAAACCTCATGATAATGCACCTTGTGAGAGATTTCTTATATTTCTGCTTTACTCTTTGAAATGTCTGAATATTAACATTTTATAGTTTTAATCGACATTGTCATGGTTGACACTGTCTTGCATGCGAGTAAAGTACACAAACTTTTTCAGCTGTTGAGTGTTTTTATGTTACTAACTAATATGCCTTAAAACATTGAATGATTGAACCCTCATTTTCAAATTAAGGAATAATGATTTTGTTTTCTTTGTATGATGTATTGGTAAGTATATGTACTTGTGCTATTTGCTAAAGTGATTTCTTGTTATATGATATGTGTTCTGATACCATGCATTGCACTCATGTTTGATTTGAGCCAAAATATGTTTGATTTCACCTAAAAACAGACATCAA
Organism: Strongylocentrotus droebachiensis; assembly: GCA_035222895.1. NCBI lineage: Eukaryota > Metazoa > Echinodermata > Echinoidea > Camarodonta > Strongylocentrotidae > Strongylocentrotus > Strongylocentrotus droebachiensis. Next base: position 167,614 of record JAVYIG010002487.1, on the reverse strand, counting down.
ACAAATTTCAGAACAGACTTTTATAGGCCTGTTATCCCCCATATCTGAGGACTCCACTGCATGTAGAATAAGTGAAAGTCATATGTGATGGCATTGCAAAAGGCTTGCTTAGAGTCATCGGGTCATCGCGTCAGGTTGGGTGGTCTCGTTACCCGACCTTTTGTGAAAACGGGCCCGTTCATTCACTTAAAGTCATGGTAATGTTTGTGAATCTACAAATCTCATCTACAAATGGTCTTGTTCAATTTACCTGACACTTTGTGAAAACCCTACGGCAAATGTACGAAAGGCTGCATCGTTAACGTGCATCTTCATATGATCTTCTGCTTTAGTTTCACAAAAGGTCTTGTATTACGACCACCCGACTGGCCTCGATGACCCGATTATTTGAAGTAAGCCTTCTACATAGTTCCTGAATGTCACTCCAATAAAACAACTTATTCATTTTGCTGTCCATACAAGTGAAAGACTAGGCATGCTTAATAAATGGACACGAAACCTCACCTTTTTTTTTTAAATGAACGAAATGGGATAAAGAAATCTGCTGTTTTGTTACTACCTATTTTACATCTGTACAAATGAGGGTACAAAGAAAAAAATACAGGGTTAATGTTCAGTTGAAATGCTTGTTTATACATGTTAGTTTGTGTCATTGTAAACAGGTCTTTACGCTGCAGTAGACAGGGGGTTCAGGACGTCCACACCAGATACGAATCGCCCTATGGAAGGCTCAGGTTAGTCCCATTAGTTCATTTTTGTGTTTGTGAAGAAATAAAAAAATGAGTTGAGAGTGACTAGCCAAAGAAAACTCATAAAGAGTTCTTTAAAAATGGAATTATTACCTCTCAGGAAGATTTGCCTATAATAGGAAATAGTGATCAAGGAATCTACCTCCCTTTTTAATTAAAAAAAAAATCTGTCTCTCGTCTCTCTGTCTTGTTTTTTCCCTCTCTCTCTTTTCCCCTCTCTTGTTCTCTATCTCTCTCTCTCTCTCTCTTTCTCTCTCTCTTTTACTCTCTCTCTCTCTCTCTCTCTCTTGTGAAGGTTCATTAATGAGGACTTAAAATTTAGATAACTTGTAGCTCGTATACCATGAAACATAGTCAACACATTCACAGAGACTGAGCTGATGCTATTGTTTCAAAATTTGTTATGATAAGCATTCAGCTCAGACGTCCTATCTTGTTGTCTCTTCCAATTTTGTTACTAAACATTTTTGACTAAAAACCATATTTGTTTAAATGTATGTGTTCACTGCTTCATGAGTTTCATCTTCTTACATTCTTTACACTTGTGTGGGTGGGTGTGTGTATGTGTATGTGTGTTTAGGGTTAGGGTTAGGGTCTTTGACTGAAATCCATATTTGTTTGTGTACATCTGTGTGTATTGTTCCGTGTTAATACTACATTATATGTTCACTGCTTCACAAGTCTCATCTTATTACATTATTAACAAGTGTGTGAGTGGGTGTGTGTATGTGTATATAGGGTTAGCGTCTTTGACTAAAACCATATTTGTTTGTGTACATCTATGTGCATCATTCCATGTTAATATTACATTATATGTACACTGCTTCACAAGTCTCAACTTCTTACATTCTTTACACGTGGGTGGGCTGGTGGGTGTATGTATGTGTGGGTGAGTGTGTGAATGTGTGTGGGTGCACAGGCAGGTGGGTTGGTACCGAGGACACTCATAAGAACTGCATCTTTGCTTTGACGACCACTTGCAAAATGAGGATGTCCTCGGTTCGAGAACACTGCAAATTGTTTAAAATTTGAGACCCTTTTTTTATAGGGGTACGGTCATTTAATTGCTTTATTTCAACAGAAAACAAAACATATCTGTGTTTTGCAGTAAATTTCTAGATCATACTTGATGCGTTATATTTCTACAAAATTGAGTGTCCTGGAATATGTAATAAGATAATGATTTGTATTACGCGCCCTAAATTTACAGCACAAACGTGTATGTGTGGTGTATGTGTGTCATGTATTTGTCACTCTTGCTTTACATGCTATGTTGATGTCGCTTCTTTCATTTTATGTTTGTGCATTCTACCACAGCAGGTTATTAGATGTTTAACCTTGAAGTAAAATCCATATTATGATCAACAAACATTCAAATGTTTTACTAATTACATTATTATGTTTGGGGAAAAACATAATCTTACATGCAGGATTTAAAGGGAGTATTATCGATTAGTTTGGATTTTGTGGCTGTCCCTATATTATTGAACTCACTTTTCGAGAGAGGTTTAAGTTTTAAATGTTAAAAACTTCCTCTTGAATACACTGGATGCAATCCATTTAACAACATATAAAGGCAATTTTCCAATGAAAACTCTTTGTTTTTATGTTGGATATTGGTGCAAAGGGACAGGGTAAACTTGTATTGAGTGTAGTTGCATGATAAAACTAGATCAACTTTTAAGAATAAAGGGAAATGCAATTCTCATTTACATTACATTAACTTGCATGTAAACGTTTAAAAAAAAGTTAAAGATCTATCTGGACAACAGAATTCCAATCACATCCATTTGCAACAAAAAGCGTTGTTTATTTGCAAAAGAACTTATCACATAAAAGTCTCTAGTTTATAGCCTACATGTATCTTAGCTACATCTATGCTCTTATTTTTGAAACACCTCCACAAAATAAATCATGCATCAATTCCAATTATTTTGTTTGCTTTTTACTTCATGATAACAATGATAGCTGTTTATAGATAATATTTTTTCTCCAGTTTTTAAAAGCATTATACATTAATAAGCAAGAACAAACATCACAATATACATAGATTGCGAGTTTATTTAGAAGTTCAAAGACATGGTATGAACTATGTGCGTGAAATGACAAAATGAGTACCGTTTTTGTTGCATCTCTGAAACATTAACCTCTTTTACATATTGCAAAATGAATATCTAAACTAAGAAAGGAAGGATTGGCAATCCTTTCTCTCTTAGTTTATATATTCATATTATGTGTATGTAAAAGAGGTTGAAAGTAATAACGGTCATGCTGCTTAAAAATCACTTAAAATATTTGTGTGTATATTGTCTTAAACTTTCATTACAAAATAGTTATCCAAAAGAGAATACAAAATAATGTTTAAAAGCTGAAAAATATTGAAAAGTTATGGCTCTGGGAATATAGGTGTTTTTTCTGTTGATATTTTGCAAATTACATTTTAAAATATTTTTATTCCTATGAGTTGACATTTTCTTTGAGCAAGCTGAAATAACTAACACACATTAAAATGCATTACATTTAATTTGTATGCTCACATATTGCAGTATATTTGTATGAATTTATCACAATCCTTCACATGTCAAAACTGCCTTCAAGCAAGCGCAAGTAAAACACACTAAAATGCAACAGTTGTTATTTGCTTGTCATTCTTGGTCCGAATACATGTAGCATCACCATCATTATTACATGTATAATGATCATATGAATTGATATTGCCTTCAGAGAAGCATAACTAAATATAACACACTAAAATGCATCATTTTAAATTTTTATTTTCAACACACATTATGCAAAAAAAGTTAACATTATTTGCCACAGCTTTAGCAGGTCATTCACTTTCACACTGTGCGATACAAAGATCAGTTCGGAGATAGCACATGTACAATTGACCCCCACATATCCACAGATCTTTAAAAACATGGAGAAGTCCCACTTTGTGCATTTAAGATTAAATACTGCCAAAGAGCCTTATGAATACCTTTTGTTCGCGGTCTCAAAATTAACACTTCCACCTGTTTATCATGTATTGATATACCGTTGGTGCATAAATTAATGATTACATAACTTTCATGAACTGGTATCCAGTATTCTTCTTGATGGGTCTTTGTGCAAATGACCTTTATCTTGCCTTGCGCATCTGCTATCTCTGAACTGGCATACATTGTACAGTCAAGAGTGATACTACAGTCACACCAAAGAGACCGACACCAGGTCCCTGTTTCATAAAAATAGTTATTAATGACAAGTTGCGAAAACTGTTATAAGCTACTGAAATCGTTGCATTTCATTGGCTGAGAGCAAATTTGTTAAGTAATGTGACACGTGCTATTGATAACAACTGTTATGAAACGGGGCCCCGACCGACAAACTTTTACATCACCTGCTATGACCAAAAGTCGATCGGCTTGAAGTATGTGTGGGTCGGTTTGGCAGTGTGGCTGTGGGTCCTGTTTCATTAAACTTGTTATCAATAGCAAGTTTAAAATAGCTGTTATAAACTACTGAAATCATGGCATCTGATTGGTTGACAGCTAATTTGTCATAGAATCTTAGTATTTGTTATTGATCAGGGCCCCATTTCACAAAACTTGTCATCAGTGACAAATGACAAATTTTGTTATAAGCTAGTGAAATCCTTGCTTCTGATTGGTTATCAGCAGATTTGTCACTGATTTTTGTCATTGGTTATTGAATAAAGGCTTTGTGAAACAGGTCCCAGAACTTTTATGAAACAGGGCCTGGGTATTATTCAAAATGAAAGATTTGTTAAATCTACAGCTGTGTTTAGCCAACAAGAAAGATGGAAATTACCAGGTCTTGCTCCGGACGAAGAAGTAGCAGAATCTGAGGGTTTGTACCCACATGTATATTTCTAAGAAATCTGAAAATATTCCCCTACAATTCGTCTTCCGTGTAATTTGTTCATCGCCTTGAATCATCTTTAAAAGGCCCTATATAAATCCAGTTATTATTATTTAGGCATCATGAAAACTCGTACTGGACATTTCTAAAGTCCCTCGCCCTTTGTATGGGGGATGCCAGGGAAAGATGCATGCCAATATTTCTTAGTTATTCATAATATTATTAAATAACAAAATTATGATTTGTAATTTGATTTGTCATGCTTTTGAAATCATGATTATTAAAGAAAGTGTAATTTTAAGAAATATGCAAAGCTACAAGATTTTCTGCATATTATTTATGTTTCAATTGCAAAATTGATTAAAAAAGAGTTTTATTTTGTTGAAGGAAAAGTCATGCAATATGTTTTCAATTAAGCAAGCGAGCATATCATATAGATATAACAACACAGGAACATGTAACAAAATACATATTAACTTATTACCATAAACACAGATAACAACTAAATTATTCATACCCTTACCAATTATTGTAATTTGTAAAGTAACGATATAACGTTTATGTCAAATAACTGCCTTTATAAGATAATGAAGCCCTAATGAAATGATTAGTTGAGAGCGTACACGTGACCAAGCAGTTATTTTGCCTAACACATAATTTTACTAATGACCGGTCATATAAAACACAATTTTATAAAACAAATAATACACATCATTTTGTTATTGCATTAGTAAAATTACCCACTCTCGGTACCTTCAAAACAGTCCAAACACCCTTTGGCTATCGCCTTGGCCGTGTAGACTGTTCCAAAGGTACCTTGTGTGGGTAATTCTTACTAATACCCTCATTGCTGTGTATCATTTGTGTAAAGAAGACCAGAATAAAAAGTCCCAATTTTTTATCATAGATGTGTGTCGGTCAAATTCCCAGGACCGTTCCAATGGATAAAAAAAGAAATTCACATCGCCAAAGTCAAACAAAATCAATCACTGTCAAAGCACGCATTACACACTGATTTTGTTTACACAATACGCCCTTGGTGGCCCTGTAGTCTAGACTTGCTCGCGTGCGCTCCACGGTTCTCTCTCTTGTATCTACCTCTCTCTTGTATCTACCTCTCTCTTTCAGTGATCTACAGGTATTTGTTTCTAATTCCTCGATCTTACATGGATTTTTTTTTTTTGATGATCATGTTCATTTAGTGCAGATTTGTACTATCACATATTTATGAATTCTGTCATGTTTCATGTACACATGTATGTTTTGTCTATGTTTTATGTCTTTTTATCCTTCAATCGATTTAACATGTCTTCTTTCCTATTTACTATGAGAGTGACTCTTATTGTGCTAATAAACATCCTTTTGTTTTGTTGTAAAGTTTGCTATTGTGTTGGGCAAGGGGTACCCCCCCCCCCCCCTACTCTCTCTCTCTCCCCCTCCCTCTCTTTTATTTACTCATCAAATAACAATGTCTTTTTTTCTCACACACATGTTGTTTTGTAGGGATGATAGAAAACGAGCTATACGACTCTTACAACAACCAGACGTCACCGGCTCAAACAGGTACAGTCCTTATACATTTTTATATTTTTGAACTATATAGGAATAGAAAATAAGAATGATTGATGCCAATTTGAAGATGGAAAGCTGTTTAATTTAGACCTTAAGAAAACTCTGAACTGCTATTGGTTAATGATCGATCCCATATTCACCCTCTGTCCTGCCATTGGTTAATTATTGATCCTATATTTACCCTCTGTTCTGCCATTGGTTAATGATTGATCCCATATTCACCCTCTGTCCTGCTAACAGTTGATGATCGATCCCATATTCATCCTTCGTCCTGCCATTGGTTAATGATCAATCCAATATTCACCCTCTGTCCTGCCATTGGTTAATGAGTGATCCCATATTCACCCTCTGTCCTGCTAACGGTTGATGATCGATCCCATATTCATCCTTCGTCCTGCCATTGGTTAATGATCAATCCAATATTCACCCTCTGTCCTGCCATTGGTTAATGATCAATCCCATATTCACCCTCCGTCCTGCCATTGCTTAATGATCGATCCCATATCCACCCTCTGTCCTGCCATTGGTTAATGATCAATCCCGTATTCACCCTCTGTCCTGCCATTGGTTAATGATCAAACCCATATTTACCCTCTGTCCTAGGCAATTCCATGACCTATGCCACAGTGCCAGATTACAGAACGTCGGAGGAGCCAGAGGAGGGGATGCAGGATAACCCCCTCTACGCCGCCTTCAGCCCCACCTTCAGCCCCACCCCTTCTGAGAGTAGTAGACAGAGGCAGGAGCCCCCACCAATCGCGCCTAAACCAGGGGTAAGTACCTGCACCCCTGTGATCATAAGTCACCCCTCTTTCTTAAAGAAACAGACACCTCCGGTTGCAAAAGTTGTGTTTCTGTCCCTAATTAGGGTCTCTAGAACCCCGCCCCTTTTTACGGACAGGAACCATAACCCACCACTCCCCAGCAACTCAGGGGTACACCTGCACCCATTTTGACCATTAAAACCCCCTACCCACACTCCCACCTCACCCCACACTCTGTTATTAAGTCATCAATGGTTTTACAAGTTTTGATTTTGTCCTTAAGGTCTGGGTAGTCCGTTGTGCTTTGTGTAATGTAAGCGCACATGTAAATATGTTGCTTTATCATGCAAAGCCTGCATTAAGTTATAATTTGTTGTTGTAATTTCTATGTCAAATGGGAAAGCGGTTTTCCTTTAATGCTATATCTGGAGAGCATTGAAATATAAACCAGGTTTTGCTATTTTTGTGGATATCTGTTAGAATATCGTGTAGCTACACCTTTCCCTCAATACTAGATAATGCATATTCTTGCTGCTAATATGGTAAAGGGCTATTGAGCATATCAATTTTTGCTAAACTCGTCATGAAACCGGTGCATTTTCCTTCTTGTTAATGTTTTTTATTTAAGATATGTAAGCATGCTCTTTACCCTGATTATATTTTTTTCTCCTTGGGAATGCTGGAAATATAACCGTTCTATGATATGTTTATTTTTATTTTTTCTCCCCATTAATTGTTTTCCTTTCCTCAAACCAAATCCTTGGCTTGATTCAATGTCTTCATTTTTCATTCATCACTGAAAAAATACAAAATAATTTAATTTCATGGACATTTTATTTCCAAATTAACTCTGTATAATATTATTTTTGTTTTATGGACTACATTACATCATTTATGATTTGCTTTTTATCATGGCTTATAATTAAAAAAATAACTCATTGGATTTGCTAAATACATCAACTTGAATTATGGATACATAATGCTTTGATTTATTGATAAAAATTGTCTCATTTACACTCTTAAAATATTTTCTCTGTATTCTGAATATCAAACGAATGCTTTAAATACATTCATTGATATACAACATAATTATACATCACTACATTATGAAAACAACAAATATATCTTTTTTGATTCTTTCACCTCTGCTTTTGTCATTCCTGTGCCTATGTGTATATGCACAAACCCAAACCATCCTTCCACCCCTTGCTATCCCATCCTACCCCTCCCCCAGAAACTGGACCTTACTAAATTCCCTGTACGCATGGAGGGGCTTATGCGCCCCATTGGTAACGTAAACCGCCCCAACGACCTCCCAGTTTGGCACCACCGCAGCACCCCCACCCACAATAACCACCCCCCGCCCTTTGCTAGCCCCGAGAGCGATGAGGGGGCGGGGTACTCCAGCCCGGCCGACGCCCTCCCCTTTGATCAAGTCCGAAGGGTAATCGGGAGCAGCTTTAGGACCGGTAGTAGCGGAGGAGGAGGGGGTCCCCAGTCGGGAATTTACTCACAGCCCCACGATCACCTGCCTCGCGGCACTGTAAGTTGGCTCGGTCTTGCACCCCTTTCTCTTTCTGTGCATCGTTTTCAAAAGAGAGAAAGTGAGCATGTGCTTTACTACTCTTGGCACTGTGTGTGTTTGTAGTGAGCTTCTACCTTTGTTATGCCTCCGCCCACCAAAGGTTACCAAAGGTCACCGGAGGTATTATGTTTGTGGGTTGCCCGTCCGTCCATCCGCCTGTACGTCCGTCCCGCTTTCTCGTTAACGCGATATATAAAGAACTATTTGAGATATGAATTTCAATCTTGGTGATAATGTGTTTCACCATAGGAAGACAATCTGATTAGGTCAAAGGTGAAAGGTCATACAGGTCAACTTATGAAATTCCAGGTATTGGCCTTGTTATCGCAATATCTCAAGAACCACTAAAGACTTGAGGCTCAAACTTGTTGATAATATGTATTACCAAAGGAATACAATCTGATCAGATTTTGGGTTAATCGGTCAAAGGTCAAAGAGTTAAATTTCTGAAATTGGTTTTAGCCTTGCTATTGCGATATCTCAAGCGAACTACAAGAGATAGGCTCTTTCTTTTCATCGTTATATGTCAAAAATAATCCATCCATTTTCTATACTGAATTAAGGGCGGAGGCATATAGGAGACGCAGTCACATTTTTCTTGTTAGCTGTGCATCTGTGTGCCCTTTTGTTAGGGTGAGCCATGCCCATCTTATTTATGAAGGCTTATAACACCCACTTAGCACCATACACCGTTTTTCTTTCATTAGGGTTCTTCTATCACATAGCTGTAGGTGATTTCATAATCAAACCAACACCCACTTAGCACCAAGGTTCTGGTATGACATAGATGTTGATGAAACCATCTATTCAACACCATGTGATCAAAGATGTAAACCTACATGTGATCAAAGATCTTCATGAAGGTTTACAACACCTTCTTAGCACCGTACACGATATGTCTTTCATCAGGGCTCTTCTATCATATAGATGGCGTCATAGTCAAACCATACCTACTTTAATAGCATCATACATGTATATCTGGGTTCTATAATTTAACATAGATGTAGATGACACCATATTCAAACCACACCTATTTAGCACCATGTTTGTTATTAGGATTTTATGTAGGCGTAGATGACACTGTATATCCCTACCAACAGGTTCTTAGCACCATAGGTCTTTAGTCATGGTTCTTCGTTCCCATAGGTGTAGACAACACCACCCTCAATCCACAGCCTACAGGTACATATTTAGCACCATACATGCATATATTCCAGTGGGGCTCTATTATCACATACGTGTAGGTGTCGATGACACTGTATTCAAACCGACACTTTCTTAGCACCACTCAAGTTTTTTTTTCATTACCACATAGGTGTACATGTAGATGGCACCATAATTAAACCAACACCTGTTTAACACTGTATGTCTTTCGCTCAAGTTCTTCTATCACCTAGGTGTAGATGACGCTGTGATCAAACCAATCTTCTTTCACATACAATTTAGGTTTTACTCATAGATGGCACTATAATTATACCAACACCTATTTGGCACCATATGTCTTTCATGATGTTTTTTGCCATGTATCACATAGGTGTAGATAACACCATAAACCCAAGCAACACCTTTGTTTAGTGTCCCATATGCTACATCTATAGAGTACCGAAGTGATAGCGTCATACTTGCCTGTCGACCAGGTTAATGGTTCTAAACAACGGAGCCTGTGCATGAGGTTCACCATAAAATCATTCAAGCAACGGGCTTGAGCAGTGTTTGGGGCTGGTGTGAGCACCATACCATTGTTTAGCACAAAGCTGTTTGGAACCAGCAACCTTGCAGACTTGGCCAGTATGACCTCACACATTCGGTACTCTTTTTGCTTTAGAATCACATGTTCTGTCACATGGGGAATGATGATGTGGGGGTATCATCTAGGCACCTGTCTGCAGTGTTTGCTTTCATCCTGTGTCTCTTCTCTCATACCTAATTAGACTGTGCATGTTTTATAAGCAATCTACTTCAGTGTGCTGTATTTCTCTCACTGCTCCACACTCCACATATTTTTAACCCATTCCCTACTGAAACCTAGTGGCTCCTGTATTAAAGCCTAGGGGAATGTGAGAATTCAGTACTTAATGGGTTAATGCTCTTCTTTCAAACCACAGCCAACAGGTCTTTTTTGTAATGTAACCAAATACAGTGAAACCTGTCTATAAAGGCCACCCAAGGGAGACAAGAAAAGTGGTCTTTATGGGCAGGTGGTCTTTATGTAAAGGTTCCTTTAGTACATATTTCAATGAGAACACCCTTTTCAAGGGAAACAGGGATGAAACAGGGTCCTGTAAAACGAGGTAATTTTCATGGTCCCAAGGACTTGTTATAATGAGGTTCCACTGTATAGAGAAAGAAGATGCTCATTCGTTGCAAGTTGTCACGCTGCATGTAAGACCAAGCCATGCTAGTGAGAGCTCTTTATGCAGATTTTATTTGAAAATGTCAAAATCATCTTTAAAAATATAGTTTGATAGTCACACCAGCCAATAAAGAGACAAGTTTTCCTTTATAACAAATATTACCAAGTGATTTGTCATGATCTCATTTTGTAATAAAGATGTCCTCCATGTGGAGTTCATTGAATAGTCTGTATGATTGTTTCATATCCCAAATGATCTGACTTGAAAAAATACTTTTATTCTACTATTAAACACTAATAAGCATATTTCATTAACCATGCTTTCTTAGAAATATTCATTTATGTTCTGTGCAATTAAATTCCAATATGTCACAAGCTATTACTAATATTTTTGTACTAACCATGGCATTTGCTCTGAAGAAGAAAAAAATCTTGTAAAAAAATGGTTTCTGATTGCATTTTGGTGGGTATGCATACCGTATGTAAAACACGTCTTTGCAAACATCTTCGAAATGCTGCATTTTAGAATGTATTATGATTGAAATCATGTCGGTAAGACAAGGAGAAACAAGTTTTGGAATACATTCCAGGTTTGATCAAATAATTGAGCTTTTATCATTGTAAGGTTTTCTTTCCATTCTCCACTCTTTGCAGTGAACATGAATCATTAATTAATGTTTTATGATACTAACATAACATTTTCCTGCTAATGTCTACGAGTTTCATATGATGATCTAACATTGTTACTGCAGTCTTTTCATTGTGTATTCAGGTTTTGTTTCTGCAATCACATTGTTACTGTAATAGACCATTTTGTAGATACAATCTGCGCATGAGCCGATAAAGGTCATTTGTGATAAAATGTTAAAACCCACCGAGATGAATACGTGCTCATGTTATGTAATCATTTTTTTCATTTGTGCACCGACGGTACATTCTACGATACAAGACGGCACACAAAAGCTATTCATGAAGCACATACATGACTTTGGCATTGATTAATTCTAAAATACACAAAGTGGGACTTCTCCATGAGTAAAAGATCTGCAGATATTTTGGGTCATTTGTACCATGTGCTTAACTACGAAATGGTCTATAGATGTAATTTAGCAGAGTAAATGTGATCTTCATTTATGATGTTCTGTAGTTTCACTCAACCTGTCTCCCATTTTAACCAACACCCTAGAACCAGCGAATCATGTTCGGCAAACCGATGCTCGCGACCACACCCCGCCCCACTGGGCTCCCTGTAGCAAACAACAACACCCCAGATGCCTCGCCCGCGAATGCCGGCCGGCCCAGAGAGGTGCAGAAACAAACCCCCAGGAGGCCTCTGGGTACTGCGAATGCCAGGCAAAAGAAGCGGGAGGATTTCATCAAGGGCTTGAACAAGCTTATAGAAGGTAGGTGTGCCCTCATAACATCTTCAGAGTTCCTGGCTTGTTTCTTGGTAGGACAAAGCCTTGAACAACTAGGGACAGTGGGGACGTTTGATGATCTAGGAATAGGTACATGTATGAGTAAGGGGTGGAACAAGCTTGTAGAAGGAAGTTGGGCATCCTGAATGCTGTTGACGAGGTCTTGTACAAAAGTTATGCAGGATTGGTTGGTCTGTCAAGCTCCTGCAGCAAGTGTCAGGTTTGACAAAGGGGTCGAACATACTTTTGAAAGTGTGCCTTCCTAACATCTTCAGAGTTCCTGGTTTGTATCCTGGTGGGACAAAGCATTGAACAAATCTTTTTAGGGACAGGTGGGTTGTTTAATGAACTAGGAATAGGTATGTGGATGAATAAGGGATTTAACAAGCTTATAGACGGAAGTTGTGGATTCAGAATGGTTAGGAGGAGGTGTTGTACAAAATTTATGCAGGATGGGCGGGTCTTTAAAGCTCCTGGAACAAGTTTCTTTGTGAGCCAAGGGCTGGAACAAACTAATAGAAGGTAGGTGAGCATTCAAAACATCTTCAGAGTTCCTAGGTTGTATCTTGGTAGGACAAAACTTTGAACAACATTGTTTAGGGACATGTAGGTGTTTGGAATTTGAATGGGTAAGAGGTTGAACAAACTTACAGAAGGAAGGTTTACATGTCCCTTCAGAATGCCTTGTAATGCAGGGCCTTCATCAAGAGTTGTATAGGATTAGGTAGGTTTTAAAAGCTTGAAGAAGTGACGTAGTCGAGTGGTTTAACACTTGACTTGAAATTCAAAGGTCATGGTTCGATCCCCGATACAGCACTAATTTACTTTGGCAAGGCATAAATCTTCATTTGCCACACTCGACCCAGGTGAGGTAAATGGGTACCTGGCAGGAATTAATTCTTTGAAATTCTGTAGATTTACGACCATGATTTGTTTGTCCCTTGAGAAACCAATGCCAGGAATGGTTAGAGGAACTAGTGTCATGAACAGCATGCCATAGTTAAGTCCAACTTAGTCGATCTTAGTATATGTGAAACACTCCCCTGATCTACTTCCTATCCCTAATCAAGTTATAGAGTATTATAGTTGTCAAAGTGGTTTTATAAGGTAAGGTAAACTGTAAGCCATACACGTCTGAATGGTGCATGCTTGGTCCATATCTTATCCTACAGGTGTTTTCCATTCATAATGTATGACCATGAATGCAGAACATGTCTTTATACTGTCTTTATATGTGTTTACACTATCACAAACATGTAGCTCCCTTGTATGACCCCAAAATACACGATGAGCAAGCTAGCCAGGGTGAGTCATAACGAGATTAAGATCCGCATGCGAACAGGTTGATGCACTTTAAAGGCATTGTACGCTTTGATATGCTTTGATATGACCCCCAAAACACACGTACAGGCACGTTGGCCCAGTGGTAGAGTAGTGGTCTCGTAACCTGGAGGTCCCAGGTTCGAAACGCAAGTCGATGCGCTCTTGCCCTTAGGTAAGGCATTGATCCTCATTACCAAGTCCCTCGAAGAGGACTTAAAGTCACCGAGTAGTCGGCTCTCATGGGGAATTCGACACCGTTCGGGTGTTTACCCAATAACAGGTGTTGTCAATCACCAGGGTTAGCCTTGAGTTTTATGACCATTGGACCTTATGTAATGCTTTGATTTGCCCAAAACTCTTGAGCTCTCCGAGAGATTAGGGGTAATTCTTGACTGGACTATGGGTTTGCTGTGTGCAAATTTGTACCCCCATTAATGGTATTTCCACCAAGTCTGGTGTCAGCGAATTATGGCCTTCTGCACATGGAAACTGGCGATCCACTCCCTTTAAAGCCTTTGGTCTCCTGGTCGCTTACCGTATTTGTCGGCGTAAAGGCCGCAATATTTTTGGAAGAGAAAAGATCAAAAAGTCTGGGTGCGGCCAATGCGCTGCAGAGTAACAAATCGCATGTCAAAACCATGAAAAACAGCACAAATTTGATATGGGACAACAGTGAAAGGTGATGGACATTTCTAAAATAACTGTCTAGAATAACACATGTCTTGCCGAAAATTTTGTGTTATATTTTTTGAGATGAAGGGCAAAGTTTTGTCAATCTCGTAAATAAAATTCATAACTTACCAACCAAACTCTACTGGTAGATCTAGATTTAAGTTTTTGCCATAGCTACAGCAACCTCAATCCTCTCAGCTCGCGCGAGCGAGCAAAGCTATGGAGCAATACACAAGAGAAAGCTTTTTTTTTGTTAAAAAGCCCATCGTGTCTCCAATTTTTTTTTTTTCTTTTTAAAGTCTAAAAAATGTCAAAATCGGGGGTGCGGCCTTAACGCCGGCAAATACGGTACTTACTTTTGTGCAATTAACATTGGCATGTGAACGGGATATTCATGACGGTGAATAGACAATTAAAGAATGAGGTTTGGAATTGCATGTGATCGGAAGTGATGCACTACAAGTAGAACAAGAAAGGCATGGGAGTTTAGTTTTAGTTCAACCCGTAGACTGCATGTTAGCAGGATATTTCTCTCTACTATTAAAGGCATATGTAGACTTTCATGGCGTTTTGTTTTGTTAGCCTTTTCAGTGAGAATTGAGTTATGAGTTTGAATTTGATGATATTTAAGTTCATAAAATTAATTTTAAGGCCCTAAAGGTAATTTAAGATTTAAAAATTGATTTTATTTTCAGATCATAGCAAGATGGTCGTTAATTAAAAGTGGTCGCTAAAGCAAGTTAGTTTGGTAAAAATACCATATTGCATAGTCGCCCTGAAAATACAAATTTTTTTTCCTTAAGTTTTTTTTTTTTTAAACTGAAAAATCACCCTTTTTTAAGTGACAGGTCAGCAGCTATCAATGATTGAACGCATGTCTATTCAAAGAAACATAGTTCCAATTTGATCAATTGTTTGTTTTTATGAGTATGTATTTATTTGTTTCTTTCTATCTTTGTAGCATCCATGGACAGCTCCCTGGTAGACGAGCCCGTAAGTTTTAGTCCTTTTTAATTTAATTTTTTAAAATAGTTCCCTGTGTTGAAAAGGATTATAAAAAAGGTTGATTTTACCTCTAGAATTGTTGAAATAGCTTGCCCTTAGTTGCAAAAGTTCTTTAATATTACCTGGATATTCTTAAGATCCACTGAAAGAGAGCAAAGAAAAAAGAAAATAAATGGTAAGGTTTGTTGTCTAATGAGTTATCCAATAAGTTGTCATTCCATCATTAAACCGACCAGGGGGTGTTTCATAAAACTGTTCGTAAAGTTACGCATGACTTTACGAACGACTTGTATATGAAGTGCCAGATAGGATGCCCAAAGTTTTTTCTGATATTTTCAATAACCTCAATTAAATTATGGCAACAAATATACTTTGCATTAAAAATGTTTGTTGTAATAAGAATGTTAATCTACATCTGCACAGTTCAACTTTAGTTGATGCAGTTAATAATGATTGAGCATCCCATTTGGCTTTTCATATACAAGTCGTTCGTAAAGTCATGCGTAACTTTACGAACAGCTTTATGAAACACCCCCAGGCAGTGTAGTTGTGTGTATAATCCAATCACTTTGTCAGGCAATCATTCAATAAATCAGTCATTCAATCACTCAAATCTTTAGAGTCAACACACTTTCTAACCAACCAGTCAGTCAGGTAACCAAACAATCATGCGAACAATTTTCAATCTGGTAACCTACCAACAACCTAGCATTCTATTAAGTAATCAGTAGTTTTAAATTTAAAAAAAAAAAAAATGGAGATCTAATTGTATTTGTTAAGTATACTATCAATTTTTTAAAGCTTTAAAAAGTGAATCTTTATTGTCAATTTTTTTTAGCAACAACTAAAGTATTCATACCCTTACCAAGTTTTTTAATAATTTAAGTATGTGAACAATCGAGTAGTCTTGATTTATGTTTGTTGAGAATGTGACATATCAAAGCTTACCACAACAAGTATTTAACAAAGGCCCTAATTCAAATAGTCCACCTTTCTTTCTTGAGTTACAAAAACATCAAATTTACGAGGGGAATGAATAATTTAGTTATTAACTGTAGCAAAAGCAAATTCAAAACTATCTTTTGTGCAAAGCTCTAACTAATTTGTATAAAGCATTTTTAAATGATTTGATTTTTGTTCTTCTTTTTCTTCAGAATACTCCCATTGACAAGTTGCCAAAAAAAACAAAGGATAACAAAGTAAGTTCATTTTTGTCTCGCCTGCGTTGTCTCGCCTGCGTAGCAAAAAGCGAGACATAGGCGCCGCTTTTCCGGTGACGGCGACGGCGTCAACATCAAAAACTTAACCTAAGGTTAAGTTTTTGAATTTTTGATATAATTTTTAAAGTATAGGTTCTTAGTCAATGAAACTTGGACTATAGGGTAATCAAGTATCCCCAATCATGTGAGTAGAATTTCAGATCACAAAGTCAAGGTCAAAGGTCATTTCAGGTCAACAGACTTGGACTATGTTGTAGCATCATCATCGAAAACTTAACCTAAGGTTAAGTTTTTGAATTTTTGATATAATTTTTAAAGTATAAGCTCTGAGTCAATGAAACTTGGACTATAGGGTAATCAAGTATCCCCAATCATGTGAGTAGAATTTCAGATCACAAAGTCAAGGTCAAAGGTCATTTCAGGTCAACAGACTTGGACTATGTTGTGGCATCATCATCAAGATTTTCAAAATGCTTCTTCTTCGTTATTTTTCAACCGATTTTGATTCTGATTGTTTCATATGATAGGGCTAGGAGGGGGATTTAAAAGTTCTACACAGAATCGTAAAATTCATTATCTATGCTAATTTATGCAAATTTATTTGAAATCACAAAAAATGCTTCTCCTTCATTTCTCGACTGATTTTGATTTGGTTTGCTTTATCTGGTAGAGCTAACTTTGGTACACTAAACTTCTACACTGAAATTTTGAAATTGTTCTCCATTAATTAATAATGGTAATTTATGCAAATTTATTCCAAAAATAACAAAAATTGCTTCTTCTCCCTCATTTCTTGACCGATTTTGATTTGGTTTGCCTTATCTGGTAGAGCTAAATTTGGAACACTAAACTTCTACACAGAATTTTGAGATTTTACTCCATTGATTAATTATGGTAATTTATGCAAATTTATTCCAAAAATAATTTAAAAATCACAAAAAATGCTTCTTCTCCTTCATATTTTGACCGATTTTGATTTGGTTTGCTTTATATCGTAGAGCTAACTTTGGTACACTAAATTTCTACACAGAATTTTGAAATTGTTCTCCATTAATTAATTATGGTAATTTATGCAAATTTATTCCAAAAATAACAAAAATTGCTTCTTCTCCCTCATTTCTTGACCGATTTTGATTTGGTTTGCCTTCTCTGGTAGAGCTAAATTTGGAACACTAAAGTTCTACACAGAATTTTGAGATTTTACTCCATTGATTAATTATGGTAATTTATGCAAATTTATTCCAAAAATAATTTTAAAATCACAAAAAATGCTTCTTCTCCTTCATATTTTGACCGATTTTGATTTGGTTTGCTTTATATCGTAGAGCTAACTTTGGTACACTAAATTTCTACACAGAATTTTGAAATTGTTCTCCATTAATTAATTATGGTAATTTATGCAAATTTATTCCAAAAATAACAAAAATTGCTTCTTCTCCCTCATTTCTTGACCGATTTTGATTTGGTTTGCCTTCTCTGGTAGAGCTAAATTTGGAACACTAAAGTTCTACACAGAATTTTGAGATTTTGCTCCATTGATTATTTATGGTACTTTATGCAAATGAAATGAAATTATGTCCCTTCCAGGGCATCAAATTTTTATTTTTTGACCAGTCCAAAAGTGTACCACGATATTTGTTGTTGCGAGATGCGGATGAGCACTACGTCATTGACGTTCTGGTTTATCATATTGAATTGCGTTATGCAGGCGAGACCGCCGAGAGCGTTTCCCTTGTTCACATTATGTTTGTATGTAAAATAGCAATAGCCTTTAGATCCCACACAAGGATATATAAACCCTATCCCAGACTTGCCAACCGTTCCAATTCTAATGGAACCTTACATTTTTGAAGTTTTTAGAGCCATAGAAAACGGAACGTTCCGATTTTGTGTATAACAATGTAATTTTGATTGTCCCAAGGACCTCATTATAGTTATTTTGGAATTTTGTTTTCATTAAATGCTGGGAGTTGTGGAGGTATTGCACAATTCACATTTTACCTGTATTATTTTCCGTATTCTCTCTCTCCAGCCCTTCTTTACCTTTTTAAATACAAATATGAATTGAGTTTAAAGATAAAGACCAGTTATGGTCATGCGATTGCATTGTGAAAGAAACGTTGTGGAATCGATCAAAAAAGGTTGATCATCTATCATATAAGTATTGGTGTGTACTGCAAGGTTCTGGAATCATCAAAATGATAAGAAATTTGGCCCAGTCTTCGTAAAGTTACAAGCGCTGTACACAGAAAGATGTAAATGGGTCTACGCACACGTGCGCGACACGTGCGTTTATCTCTCACAGGCCAATAGATAAACTAATTTACCAAATATATCAATTAGTAGGCGGTTTCCCGGCAAAATTTTTATCATCATGTATTAGTCAAAACATATTCTTTCACATGATTGGTAATAAGAGCTTCCATTTCATTTTTTTGAAATTGGGGCATTTCCAATACTGGTCTTTACCTTTAACCCCTTTTATTTTATAGAAAAAACCCAAAGGCAAGAAGGGGAAGGATGGACTGCCTTGCAAACCGATAAAACCCGCTCTTGAAACGCTCATCTTGAATGAGAATGGCATCCCGTCTTTCATTGAACAGTGTGTGTATCGGATAGAGGATGAAGGTAAGGTTTGATGAAGATGATGTGGATGGTGATGGAAGTGAGGATGATGAAGATGATTGTGAGGATGATTATGACGACGATGGTGATTAGGATGATGATGATGATGGAGATGGTGATGAAAGTGAAGAGGATGACTATGAAGATGATTATGAAGATGATTATGATAGTGATGGTGATGATGATGACAATGGTGATTACGATGATGATGATGATGGGAATGGTGATGAAAGTGAGGAGGATGACTATGAAGATGATTATGATAGTGAAGGTACTGATGATGATGATGATGATGGAGGTCATGATGATGAATGTGAGGTTTCTAAAAGATGACAACGATGGTGATGACAAGGATTGTGCTAATATGAAGATGTATGTAATTACAGACATTTCTGAAGACTGTTCTGATAGTTCACCATGAATACTCGTACTTCTTGCAGGTATTTCCCAAGAAGGTATAATATGATATGATTTTATCGATATGCTAATCAAGATGTTTGACGGATATCAGAACGCTGCTCTGAATTTGTTAGAGAACCTCACCTCCAACACAATTGAGGACTTGCGATTGATCGGATCAATCGCAAGTCCTCCAATCAATCGCAAGTTTCTAGTCTACTATCTCTTATGTACATATATGTTTATGTTGCTTGTATATGTTTGTCACTCGCCAGTGGAGGACGAATTTCTGTATTTTTTAAATCAGACAATAAATTATCTTGACATAGTTGCAATCGCAAATAAGTTGTGATTGAAGACGAGGCCGAGATAAATACATATAGGTACAACATGAAAAACAATTCAAATAGTGATTTTACCTGTCATTACATCTCTGTTAATAGTGTCAGTAATGTCAGAACTGTCCTATCTCTTGCAGGTATCTCCCAAGAGGGTATATACAGGGTGTCAGGTAAAGCATATGATATCGAGGTGATCATCAAGATGTTTGACGAGGATCAGCTCGCCGATCTCAACTCGTTAGAGAACCTCAGCGCCAACACAGTGGCCTCTGCCCTGAAGCAGTTCTTCAAGAATCTTCCCGAGCCGATCATACCCTACAGTACACAGGACAAGATGATTGCCGACTACAAAGGTAAGTGTAGTCCCTGACATAGGTTTTCATGCTGGTGTACAATGGTAAGTGTAGTCCCTGACAAAGGTTTTTATGCTGGTAGAGAGAGGTATTTGTTTTTTTAGGTACCTGTTAAAGCTCGTTCAGAAATGGCCTGGTAAACTACCTCCAAATTTGAAGCTCATTAAACTTTAAAACCCATCTTGGTGTACCACTGCATATACCTGAATGTTTTCACTGTCTCTTTATAGAAGTAATATTTAACGTCATATTTTTTGTATTGTGCATATTCAAGTAGAACCTGTATATAAAGAATCAATGCTTATAAGAAGACAAGAAAAGGAGTCTTTATGTACAGGTTCCATTAGTATAGGTTTCAAGGAGAAACTCTGTTTAAGGAAAACAACAATCTGTGATCTTTATAGGCAGGTGGTCTTTCTATAGAGATGGTCATTAAAGCAGGTTTGATTGTATTTGGACCACGTTATAAAAACACCTCAACACTACTTTAAAAAAAAAAAATGAGTTCTAGACTCACTTGATGCTTTTATGAGTATGGGAAACGGGCTACCCTTTTCAAATTAAAGATAAACTTGAGTTCTGGTAAATATAGAAAATTAATTTTCACAGAATCCAACGTAACTTACACTGAATGTTCAAGATTACAAATAAATGACAATTGTATAGTGGCTGAGTAATGAGCAAATCCGGGTAAGTAGGCCCGACATCATGTGCTTAACACAGGTTACTTTTTGCAAATGGGAGTTGTTGTTTTTATGGGAGATGATGCCCAGTAAGTTTTAATTTCACTTGTTCAAAAAACCAATCTGCTGCAGGATAAAAAAATCCAGAGTAAATAATAGCAATCTTTTCTCAAAATACGATTCCCATACCAGAGCTCAAGATTAGCATTAAAAAGAAAGACAAATCGAATCATGCCACATTAGAGGCTTGACTATTCTTATCTTTTCACTATTGAGCAGATGTCAACAACGAAGATCTCTTTGTGGAGCGGTTGCCCGAATACCTGATCGGACTGTCCCACGTCAAAAAGACTGTTCTCACCTACATGATGAGGCATATGAAGAGGTATGTATCAAGAATGCTTGCGTTCACACTTCCCAGTCGTTTGCATGTCGCATCCACACTTTTCATCCATCCATAATGTAGCATATTCATTAGTTGTATTCACACTTGTTTTCCAATTACATAACATATGCAGTTGTCACATTTACACTGTTCAACTACATGTGATCTTTCTGTTGGGTCATGTCCAGTGTATTTGGGCCTTGGTTAGCACATCAAAACCAACATCATGGTTTCCTTGATAACTTTGACGATTTGATAGATCACTTCTAAAGAATCAAAATCCCTGAATGCATATATATACTTTCTTTGGTAATTCTGTTCTTACATTCATGCATTATATTACTTGTACATGTATCATTGCATAATAATGATGCAAATACAATTTAAAAAAAAAAATCAAATCTGGACAAACCAAATTTCAAATAAAATTATTTTACATTAATAATAATAATAATAATAATCTTTTAAAGTCTACTCCAAATTGTATTAAGTTACCTTTATGGTATTGAAAGCGGTGAAAATACCTTCACCTTCCTGAAAACATCCAGAAATTAAGTTCACATCAATTTGGGGGTTTTAATGAGTATTCAGCCATATCTACCCATTGTTATAGCAATCAAAATGTCAGTATTTCAGAAGGATTTGATAATTGTATTATTTGTATTCATACCTAAGTAGCAAAGCAATTCAGAAATATAAGATTACATCCTGAACTTGATCAATAACTTCATAATAAATTCATATTTAAAATTGTTGAACAGTGCATGCATGGATCAAGAAATATATAAATTATAGATTTTTGTGTTTTTCGTTACTGAGAAAACTAACATCATGGTGTATGAATTACTAACATTTGTTCACAAATAAAGAATACTGCTCGCAGCTTCATAAAAAAGAAAGGATTTACATGTATGCGCCCTAACACTTTTTCTTTTCGCAATGGTATCATGCAGCACCCACCGAAGAAAAAGAAAAAAACAATCCTAGAGACTTTTTATCAACATATCCACTTTAAAATTGTTTGTTGTTTTAATTTTTTTTCTCCAAAATAGTCCCTCCATATTAGTGTCATTGTCTCAACTGTTGTCAAAATGGTTTATTCATTTAACATGTATTTGTACCGTAAAGAACAGTTCCCACCCTCCCCCCCCCCCCCCCCCCACGTGGCTGTTTTTACCGTTTAATTGAGTGGTCTCTTATTACATTTATCATCTTCTTATAACTGCTGCTTGACAAGTATACATATACATATTATTATTTTTTTAACATTATGTTACAGACAATGCATTTATTGTAAGAGTAAGCATTCTGATTGGTCCGTTTCAGGGATATGTTTGTATTCAAGTAATACTTTGGAAAGTAATTTTTGTGAAGTAAAGTTAAAGCAAATAATCACAATTTTTTTAGAATTGGATATCATTCCAAATTTGAAAAAGTTTTCCTCTGTTAAATGTATCCTTTTTAGGTGTTACATTTTTCAGTTTTTGTAAAACTAATGTTATTTGAATAGTATTGACTGATCAAATTAATTTTTTTGTTAGGAGTCAACTTTCTGAAATATTTGACTGGTTGTGTGATAGGAAATCTGATTCAGCAGAAAAGCTGTAGCTGCATGAAAATTCTTTTTCGTTCACCTTTCTTTGTTTACGCATTAAAGTTTTAGCATTTATGAATGGCAGATTCCATTATTAAGAGTATATACAAAAGTGCGCCATGGCATGAAATGCATGCAGTAAATCCCTATCCTAGTTATTCGCTTATATGTAATTAGCATGTTCGTTTTGTATGTTAGGGAAGACAAATCCTTTAGGTGCTGTACTGCATCTTGAATATTTGGATTTTAAAGATAATATCTATTTCGTTCATAATATTCATACCATGTACACATGAAGGTAAAAAATGACCTACTTCGAGCATTTGGTCACAACATTTAAGCAAATAATAAAAGGTATGATGTGATAAGTTGTCAATACACAGCCGTAAAATAAAATCTTCTCATCGATATATTGAATTTGGAATATCATGCTATGAAAAAATAAAAATGAATAAATAGACGATCTCATAAATTTCTGATACTTGGATTTCTTGAGACTTTTGATATGTTGTTTAGGGGAGCTTACTGAAATGCATTGCAGTGCAATAAATTATTTTGCAGTTTGTGGTGGGTTAGCCCCTAAATATCGCTAGATCAAATGGTCACATTGATGTGATGGATCTAATGAATATTCATAACTATCTCCAATCTAATGAATATTCATAACCAGAGCCTTCAGAGTCTTAAGTAGACCGTGCAGTTCGCATATGAGTATCTTCTGGGCATCATTTTACTCTTATAAATGAATGGTATTATTATATGCAAAATAAATGTGCATCTTTCGTGATGGGCGATTATGTTCTTATCAAAATACTGGCAAGCTATGGAGCTCCTTAATTATTTTTAAATTATCTTATGTATATATTTATTTTTCCTGATATATATTTGTTTGCCATATTTCTCAAAGGAAAATATTAACTTGACATCCCTGGAATTGTTGTCAACCGGGATTTTTTTCTTCAAATTAACATTTATTTTCTTTCATTCAATTTGACAACATATTTGACATCTGTTCAAACAATACAATCTATACGTAGGAGCATAAATATTATTTACCGGTGAGAACTTGTATAACAAGGAACAAGGCGCTAATCCCAGTTAACATGGCTTATTATTGGGTACGCCCAAATACACAAATACATAATATTTCACTGGTGCTATACTTGTTGGTGGAACAATATATGGATTAATTGAATGTATCTTCCTGATATTTGTTCACTGGGGGCCAGAAAGGAGTTCAACACCTTTCCGGCCTTTAACAAATGATTGCATGCAGTGTTCAACAATACTAAACACCTTTAACTGAAAGACATTACCCACATGTTAAAGATGGTCATGCGTGTGTTTATAGTCGTTCGTGAAGTAGGCAAGTTGAGCTATGTTAATGTCGACACAGGCATCTTTCTGTAGGACCACCTGGTATTATAAATTAATGACCATCAATCACTTAGCATGCAATATTATTCTTTGTTCCCCGTTGTTAAGTAAGGTGACCCTTCAACATACTGACACATGCAAAGAATGGACTATTCCATTATGTTCTGTATGGTATAACAGTATTATTAGGTGAACTTTGGTGACCACAATAATCTTTTGATCCATATTAATTCTACTAGTAACACATCACAAATGCCTTCAATAATCCACCCCCATCATTAAGTCTTATAACCCACATGCTTTAATACACCACCACCATGTGTACTATAATTTGGACTGTTCCATTATGCTCCATAGGATAACTCAGTGCTCGGAGGTGAACCTCATGACCGCCGAAAATCTCTCCATTTGTTGGTGGCCCTCCATGTTGCACCCGCAAAGCAAGTCATTTGACGACCTAGCAAACGAAGCACTCCTGTCGGCAGTCTTCAAGCTGATAGTAGAACACTCAGAGAGTCTCTTTGATTTCATCACGTGAACATGAGCTCACATGCGTTAATCCATTGACCTTTAACCTCTCACGTTCAGTTGATATTATAGTCAGCCTTAATTAACAACTGCAAGAATTAGATATATATGGTGAGGTTTTTCAAGCATCGTATCACTTCTCATCATGAGAGAGTCCGGTGTGGAGTCCCCTAGGGCTCAACACTGGGCCCATAAAGCAGCAGAATATGTGAATCTGTTGCCTTTGCTCTGTATTTGTTTTCACACTGTATCAAATGAAGCACCCATAGTTATATTATGTTATCCTGCACTACTAGAGGAGAATATCTGCTATGTCTTGTGAACGAAAGTACCCCTGTGTTGGTGACCGAGGGGATAACTAATCATCGGTTTCCTAATCATGGAGTTTAGTGCTCTGTTTACGTGGCACAAATGGTGGAAGACTGCACTTCTGATCAGGCTGGAGGACTGCTGCTAGTTTTGTGGAAGGAGAGTTTCAGCAGAGTAACCCATAGCTTTGAGATGACGAGCGTGCCGGAAATCGTCACTGCGGCTTCAGGGATAGAATGTTTTAATGGTGTCCATGTAAAGGAAGGTTATTCTGAGATATTTGGAGCATTTTGGCCATGTCAACCATCAGCTGTCAGATGTGGATAGATGCGACGATGCGAACCTGAGCTTCAAGGAAGACAGTATCACCAATGAATAGCAGGGGCTTGATGCAGAGAGCGATTGCGTTCACGGATACAGTGTCACCACCACTAACAGACATGTTATTAAAATATAGTCTTGAGCTTCAGAAACTTATGTTGCGAATAACAATGCATCATCATCATCACCATCATCATCACGTATGCACACACGGTCACTATCTCATAAGTCGATCTCGAGTGCCGAAGATGCGACATCTACTAACCCTATTTCTACGCCA
Organism: Strongylocentrotus droebachiensis; assembly: GCA_035222895.1. NCBI lineage: Eukaryota > Metazoa > Echinodermata > Echinoidea > Camarodonta > Strongylocentrotidae > Strongylocentrotus > Strongylocentrotus droebachiensis. The sequence goes on along the minus strand of JAVYIG010002487.1, from coordinate 141,894 downwards.
TGTTCATATGCGAGCAAGCACCTCTCATAGAGAATATTCATATGTTCAAACTATGTTAAGTTATACTGTAGTACCAGGGGCCTGTATCATAAAATCTGTCACTCATAGTGACTTAAGATGATTTCATATAAGCTGCTGAAATCAGTGCTCTTGTTCGGCCAATGGCAAATTTATTATAGCATTGTGGCAGTTTTTTATTATTCATAAGTAGTTTTATGAAAATTGGGACCCGATATCCTTAGTGATGTTAGTTACTCTCTGTGTAAACATGGTTTATTTCAAAACACCTTTTATGAACAATCGCAAGATGAACTTTATGTTATCGGGATGGTGGTGCTAAATTCAAATTTACTCTGCTCTTTGAAAGGAGGTATTGAAATTGAAGGTGTCCAAGGCCTATAGTTTATAAAGAAAATTGTATTGATGTATATATGTTTAAACAATGGTAAAAGTTCAGATAAGTTCTTGCTTATAGCATCTGTTTATTGTAATTTAGCAAACAATGTATTTGTTAACTCTTCAATGCAATTAAGTAGTGTTGTGAATTAATTTGAGAATATTTAAGCTCAAGCCTTACAAAGATTTCAAAGGCAGTTTGTTTCTGTTTTAGTTATTATGAAGATGATATGCCTGTTCATTGAACGATCAACAGGTTTGGGGGTTAAAGTAACCGGCATTGGATCTTGCTTCAGAAGCATATGACGTTCTATACATTCCCAGTTGTGTAGATATTGGTTTTAAGGTGAACAAATTCTATACTTATGTTCATGTCAAAGGTATTTCTTTTTATTAAAAGTCATGGTTATGACTTTGTGTATTCTTTTCAAGAATAGTATAGGTCCTATGAAAGATCCTTGTGGCACACCAACATTGCCTATGAAGTAAGGCTTAAAATACTGCATTCAAATTATCATTCGGTCAAATAGACTATACATGTATCAAGCATGACTTGCTTTAATTGCTTGTCTGAGGTTTTTTTTTTCCTCTGTCTCTGCCACATTCTACTTTTTTGAATATATTTGTTTAGATACCTGATTTTGTTAACATTGATAGAGTGCTGATGTATTTTCCATTTCCAAGTTGCCTATTTGGAATTAAGATATTTCAGACTTGCTTTGCATCTGAAAATTTCAATGAAATTTACATCATTTCAAATAGATTACTTGGGAATGCTCATTGGTTTTTATTCCATGATTTTTAGGAATTGAATTTGCACCTTTTTCCACCAATTTCACTTTTATTTGCATTCCTTAATATAGTTTTCAACAATCATTTTGTTAAGAGGATGGTATTGTTTTATACATCTCTAGTAGATCAATCTTAGGGTTGGCAATTACTTTTTCTGGAAACTAGATTTCATTCTCAAGGTGTATTACCGGTAGACATCACTGCTTCTCATGGCATACTCATACTCCATTTCATACCAGACGGTAGGCATTCATTAATATCATCATAAGCAAACCTTTCTTCTGCTTTCCTTCTGTCATTACAGTACCAATCTGTTTCAATCTCGACCATTAGCAATACACACCCCCATTAATAGAATGGAATGGAACCAACATAGCTTTCCTCCTTTACAACGTGGCAATTCCATTTTAGAAATGGGGTGAATGATGATGCACCTACCTGTAATGTCATATGTACCTACCTGTAAGGTCATATGTACCTACCGGTACCTGTAAGGTCATATGTGCTTACCTGTAAGGTTATATGTACCTACCTGTAAGGTCATATGTAGAGTTTTAAACAATATAATTCAGCCCTCACACTCACAAGTCTTTATTTCTTCACATTTCATGTCTCATAAAATGGAAGCACCCACGTACTTGATTATCTTCACTATTAGATGAAGATCTATTGAACAATGATCATATATGCATTCAGTAAAATCATTGTATATTGTGTCTTTTCTCTCCATTTTTATGTTGCCTAACTGTACAATATTTTATCCCACTTATCCAGTATGGACTTTGTAGAAGGGCTTTCTTCACAATGTTCTCTCTTGAAAGAACGAACATCGGCTCATCATTTAGGGTCAAAGGAAGAAAAATAAAAAAATCTGGCTTAATCTGTCATTCTTCTATCATATTTGTATTGGGAACATAGGGCTTATGCTAATGCTCTTATTTATTTTATCTGCAAACTTTCTGAATATCTGTACATGTATATTGGTAGCAAATTTGTTGTATCATTGCTTTAGCTTTTGAAGGGTAATATTGGAAAAGCTGACATAAGAAATTTCATAACATTTAGTAATGTCCGAAGATATTACTAGGCCGATGGAGTGAGTGGCTTTGGTACTTTGGCCTAAGGATTTCATCCTCATTGGGAGTCTTCCATTATTCCTAAGGGGGTTACAGGCTATCATTAGGGAACACACACAAATTACGGCATCATCATCACCCTCGCGTGGCAGTCCCTTGCTAACCTCGGTCATTCCATTATCTCTAAGGGGGTTTTATGGCATCAACATGGTAACAAAAAGTAGAGTTGATAATAAAAATAAAAATAAAAAACAAAACAATTCACTGTTACATAAACACTTGTATACTCTCATGCGCTTTGGTGAAAAATTCTTTCAGTGCTACAAATTGGTCTTTAACAAAACTTTGCAGACGGTGACAGATTTGGCTTTTTCTCATAACAAGTGGGAAATTGTTCCAAAACTTTGGTGTGGCGCAACTAAAAAATGCAATCTCCCAGAGTTAATTTTGTTTTAGTGTCTGATAAATCAGTAGGAGCCTGTGAACTTTGTTCATTATATAGGAATTTGGATGCAATTTCAAAGAGAATTCAATTCAATGGGCTTGACCATTCAAAGTTTGGTAGATAATCAAAAGTATCTTAAACGCAATTCTGCTTTCTTTTTGAGACGCAACCTGGCATGGGAGCCCCATGCTAACTTCAGGGATGCCAGTTATCAAGGAAAAGCCTGAATTCAGGCCCTGGCGAGTTATTTTCAGACCATAGTTCAGGCTTTTTTTTAGTACAAAAATGCTCATTCTAGGTGATTTTCAGGCCCTCTGATCAATTCTAACTGGCATCCCTGCTTAAATGCAATCCTGCTTTCTTTTTGAGACGCAACCTGGCATGCATGGCAGTCCCATGCTCTTAAACTTGGATCGTTCCATTATTCCCATAGGGTGACGGGTCATCATTAGGCTTGAGGAATTTTTTTAATCTTAAATGCAATTCTGCTTTCTTTTTGAGAGGCAACTTGGCATGGCAGCCCCATGCTCTTAAACTTGGATCGTTCCATTATTCCCATAGGGTGACGGGTCATCAACAGGAGAACAAAATGAAGGCTGAGAACCTTGCTATATGCTGGTGTCCGTCCCTCCTGCAAGTTCCCCCGGAGGACTTTCATACCAAGTGGGAAATACTGATCCGCATCCTCCAGCTCATAATGGAGAATGAGGAGAGTCTCGCTGGTATCACAGATTGATACCGCCACCAGGTTTTCAGTAAACTCTCTTAGGGCCGGTTTCACCGATTGATACCGCCACCAGGTTTTCAGTAAACTCTTTTAGGGCCGGTTTCACCGATCGATACCGCCACCAAGTTTTCATTTAACTCTCTTAGGGCCGGTATCACCAATTGATGCCCCCACCAGGTTTTCAGTAAACATATTTAGGGCCGGTTTTACCGATTGATACCGCCGCCAGGTTTTCAACCAAAATGGGCTAAAAAAATGAAAAAAAGACATGTAGAATAATTTTTGACAGAGATTCCGAACATGACAATGATTTTTCTTAGAATTCATCAATGAATCTGGAATCTAGCTTTAAAGGCGCGATACAACTTTAACAGACTGTAGATATGTCACATGCATACAATAACATGAACCCACGAACAGTAAACATCAATGAATAAGTAAGATTTCTCTTTTTGTTTCCTTTTATTTTAATATCAAGTACAATGTATTTCTCTAAAAAAAGAGCCTGTTACAAAAAATGAAAGGAACACTTGACAAAAGATATTATCACATGCCTAGACCTCACCGAACAGCTCTATATCTTCAATATCCAGCCAAATCACCAACCCCGATTGGTGCCTGTCCCGACGTGGATAGTTAAACTGTACTGCCATTTTCTCTTTTCAATCTTGTTGAACTGTCCAGTGGGTTGCTTGATCCTGGCAACTCTTTGGATCTTTTGTATCAGTAGCTTGTAGTATTGCACACTTTCATGTCAAAAATTCAGTTTTCCAAATATTTCAAAGAAAATTATTTAGCAAGCCCGTGATTAAAATGCTTAAAAGGGAACACAGCAGGCTGATGTCTAGTTACTGCACAGTGAGGATGATCGCGGGCCGTAAATCGTAAAATCGAAAGAACTGAAATATACTACTTGCAACAAAACTATTACTGTAGAAAGTTCCATAAAGGTCAGGTCAACTATTTTTGCTCCATTGGCAAATGCTTCAGTGTCTACTTCATCAAAAGTAGGGAGTAAAGGTTGTAATTGGGATTCGGTTTAGGTTAAGGCTGAGGGTTAGGTTGAATCATAGACGTGGTCAAGAGGGTTGATGATAGGACATTGGTTAGTGCAGGAAATTAAGAGTAATTATCGCAGGAACGTGTGTCATACACACATCCCGTAGTCTCATGCTAATTTGGATCGTTTCATTATTCCTAATATAGGGTCACAGGTCATATCGAAGGAAACGAAGGGTAAGGCTGAGGGTTAGGTTGAATGATAGACTTGGTCAAGGGTTGGTTATTGGACATTGGTTAGTGTGGTAAACTAAGAATAATTAACACAGGAACGTGTGTCATACGACCCTTATTCTCATGCTAATTTGGATCGTTCCATTATTCCTGATATAAGGTCACAGGTCATATTGTAGGAAACAATGAATGCTGAGAACCTTAGAGTAATTATCGTAGGAACGCGTGTCATACATACAACCCGTAGTCTAATGCTAATTTGGATCGTTCCATTATTCCTGATATAGGGTCACAGGTCATATTGAAGGAAAGTCTCATGCTAATTTGGATCGTTCCATTATTCCTGATATAGGGTCACAGGTCATATTGAAGGAAAGTCTCATTCTAATTTGGATCGTTCCATTATTCCTGATATAGGGTCACAGGTCATATTGAAGGAAACAAGTCTCATGCTAATTTGGATCGTTCCATTATTCCTGATATAGGGTCACAGGTCATAGTGAAGGAAACAAAATGAATGCTTTGAACCTCATGATATGTTGGTGTCCCTCCATCCTACAACTCTCGCTGGAGGACATGCGTACCAAGCTGATGAGTCTTACCCACATCCTTGCCCTCATGGTAGAGAACGAGGAAAGTATAGCTGGTATTGTTGATCTATAACAAGTTACAAGCTACTGTTATAAGCTACTGAAATCATGGCATCTGATTGGCTGAGATCAACTTTTTCAAGTTGATGACTCGTACTCGCACTCATGGTAGAGAATGAGGAGAGTATCGCTGGTATTGTTGATTGATACAGCCACCAAGGGGGTGTTTCACAAAGATCTTAAGTTGAACTTAATAGCTATGGAAAGCCGTTAGCATGTATGAAAATATTTTGTAAAAGTCATAAGATAAAAGGCATAAAATGTTGATTCAAATCATTCATATTGTCTATTATCAAGATTTCATGTTCTTGATGTTCTTGATGTGGAATTTATGAAAAGTCTAAAATACTTGTATTTTCGCTTTTAAATATATTTGATTTTAAGGTTACAAATGGCTCTCCATAATGTTTAAGTCCAACTGAGAGATAAGTTCAACTAAGGATCTTTGTGAAACACCCCCCAGGTCTTTCTAAGTTCCCCTCCTTCTCGGTAGCACATTAAGAGAGCATTTCCAATATCAATGCTTGATACGTCTGCAGGTTCAGTCTTTAAAAGATAAAGTTTAGTTCTGCTCTTACAAATGCATTGCAAAATAAACTGTGTGGAAGTGATCTGAAAAGGTTGATCATATAGTAGATATTAAAATGTTGTTGTACACTGTGAAGTAAGGATTTATCAGACCGATAAGAAATTGGCACAGTCTTGCTTAAGTTACTAATAGAAGAGGGTTTTGGTCTACTATGACACCTTTTCTTCACCAAGTTTGGCCAAGTACACACAGAATGAGATTGAAAAAAGAAGAACAGCATGAATCACATTCTGATTAAAATTTTGCTTTGGGCCACATATTTTCACCCACCGGCAATCCAGTGACTAAAAAGATTTCTTAGTGAGGCACATGGAGAGTGGATAGTTATGCTCACAGGGCTGTGACTCCCACACTTGAGAGAACTGAAATATACTGTTTCCAAGTAGACTATTACTATTACTATTAAGTTTCATCAAGGTTGGATCAATGTAGAAATGTATGAAGGAAATATAATATAACTTTGTTATTCATTTTGGACTAAACATTCAAGTTATAGAATTGACATGAATACCATTCACAATGTGCTAAGTAAAAGAGATAAATATAAAAGTAATTCAACGGCCCTTAGATGTACATATGATGCAAAGTGTATAGCCAAAAAATTGACTTCAGATTTTAATACAGCTTTTGTCATGCAGTGCCATGCTACTCAATAAGAAATAGAATTGAAGTTGGGTTTAATTAAAATAGGGACTGTTACCAGCCAAATAAAATAGATATTTATAGATGCTTTACTTTCATTAAGCTACCAACATGTTTAAGTGATAACGAATGAATTTTATTCTTTTGTTGTCAGTGGATTTTAGTTTAAATCAGTGAGTTGAAACAATCGCCTGTTGTATTCATTTCAAAGGTGGAAAATTGTTGCTTGTTATGTTAGAATTTTAGACAGGTGTACCTTATGCAAGGTCATGTACATGTAATCAGTAGAGAGACGAACTGCTAAGGCCATAATAACTTGTCGTCCAGGTTACTGGTTCCAAACGACACAGCCTGTGCATGAGGTTCATCGCAAAATCCTTCAAGCAACGAGCTGGAGCAGGGCAAATTCAGTGTTTGGTACTGAATCGTGTTTCATAAAACTTGATATCATAACAAATTACAAGCTACTGTTATAAGCTACTGAAATCATGGCATCTGATTGGCTGAGATCAAATTTGTCATAGAAATTTAGCAGTTGTTATAGATAACAAGTTTTATGAAACGGGCCCCTTGTGTGTTCATCATGCCATTGTTTAGCACAAAATTGTTTGGAACCATTAACCTTGATAGACTAGCGAGTATGACGTCACACTTCGATACTCTACATGCATCAATACATTATGCTTAGCTATTCATATAGAAACAAAGCTGCCAATTGGAAAATATATGAACATTTCAATTAGTTTGATGTTGCATTTAAAGAGAAAACAGATTCTAAACAATTTTATTCACCACACTATGTAGATGTAGAGATTAAAGATGTGATAAACTATTTTGCCCTTGTTAAATACTCATTGTAGTGCATTTAAAGCTTGCAAGACCGATATCTGATGTAAAGTCCATGAGTCTTGAAATGAGGAATGTAGAATGGTCTTTTTACAGCAGAAAGTACTACAGTCGTTTTCAAAGTTATGCATTCAGCAAAGCAAAGCCAAAAAGTGATCGTTGGGTTAGGATTTATACTGTAGCACCAAAGGCAGTGGTACAGTGTGCACACTCTTTGCTGTATTCTACTTATTCAAATAAACCCTATCCTTGGTCTAAGAACTTAGACCTGAAACTGGCTTCCTTTGTTGGACCCGAATTTGAAGAAATGCTTAAACCCAGTATCAGAGTTCAATTGTAGGAGAATACAGACACCTGGGTGTGTTTCACAAAGATCCTAAGTTGGACTCGACAATTATGGAAAGCCGATAGCATCTTTGAAAATAATTTGTAAAAGTTATTTTAAAAGATTCAAATCATTCATATTTTCTATTATCAAGGAGATTTTTATGTTCTTGATGTGGAATCCATGAAAAGTCTGAAATGCTTCAAATTTTGCTTTTGAATATACTTTATTTTAAGGCTACAAATGGCTCCACTTAATGTTTAAGTCCAACTTAGAGTTAAGTTTGACTTAGGATCTTATTGAAACACACCCCTGGGACCACAGATATTACAGTGACATATAAGGGTTTTAAAACTAGCGAATGCAAATAAGTGGGACCACAGCTCTTCATTGTTAGAATGAGAGCGTTATTTAGCACAGTGCTTTATATTAAACAAGTTTTGAATGAACTGAGATGGCAATGTAAGTAGTCTAATTATTCAGAAAGTCGTAAAAAGGACTTGTAACAATTTTGAACGTATTCTATGCCATTGTACTTAAACACGACATGGTTTCAGTGCACACAAGGTTCTTTCAAAAAATGAGAAATGTATTTCAAAACAAAAGATTTTACAAGTCTTACTTCAGGTTTGAAAGCCAAGCTAACATGTATTATGTTTTTCAATTAAAAATGTATGATTATATTTTCTTTCTGTTGATAGTTTGCTTTTGTGTGGAAATATATTTCAATGAATTGCCTTGCTTTCATCAAGTCTGTCTTTTCTTAAGCAAGCTAGCATGTAAATGTTTTCAATGCTCATATTTTTAGGACAATACATGCCAAAACTTTCATGGAATATCTCTTTCATCCTAATAGCACTAGACTGACATTAGACTGGGGAAAAATGGTTTTGAGCCGGCTTCGAATCCGGTTTGGAATCCGGTTTGAGCTGGTTTGGCAGAATGACTGCTGTGTTAGATTCTTGTCACAATCAGATATTTATTGGAAGTAAGAATGTAGAATTAACCTTCCAAAATATTTTCAAAACATAACCATTTTAGAGGGTTACTCTTATGGAGTTGATGAGATCAAATCTCTAAGCTGTTCTGTTATGATGATTCAATGCAGGGGAGAGGGGAAGTTTGTGTCACTCGTTTAAGTCTTTTAAACAACAATTAGTGGTTGTAATTATTGATAGATGTTTCTAGACTTTGCTTTATTTCTGAAATACTAGTTTCAAGGAATCACCTGACTGTGGGGAGAAGCTCCACTCCAGTTTTCTTTGAATTTTTCCTCCTATTTGAAGAAAAAAAATGAGATCTTATATTAATTGATATTCCTAAATCTTTCCTGAATGTTTCTTTCTCTGTTATACAATTCTTTGAAAGGCAAGATTTGTGTCATTATGTATTTGTCTTGGGAGTTCTTTTAAAGCAGCAACTTTTTTCTTAAAAAGAAATTACCATATATATGTTGCAAGTCATTTAAGGAGTCTGTAGCTGGTGTTGTATCTAAGCCTTCATTGCAAATCTTTCACAATGACATTTCATTTATTTGCTTTCATACTCCGTGAGCATTATGTATTACAGAAAATGGTGTGTTCTGTTGTAAGAATGGATTTTGATTTTAAACACTTAAATTTCTTGATACAATTCTTTTAGGGACAAGCGACATGTAGCTATTTAAAACCCCATGTTTTAGGTATATTTGTTCAAAATTGTGCTTATATAGTAAAATGTAAATTTGTGTCATAATCTATTGCATAGTATGTTAGGGCTTGAGGTGTTTTCTTTCTTGTATGTTTTGGTAATGGTTATGGAGAATTTTGTTAACCAATATCACAGCAAAAAAAGGACTATGTATGGGCTAGATTCACACTTTATGAGTGACTCAAGAGGTCAAGCATTCAAAATCTGTTTTTTTTTTCCCCGTTCAGTGAATATACTTTCTTACTTTGTATGCCTAGTTAAGCAAAATGCGTTAAAAATGTTCACTTAGCCCAAATATTTCAAAGAAGATAATGTAAAGGATGACTAGGGTTTTGTGGTAAGAATTTTATTTTTGTTTTCATTTTTAATGGTTGTTCTGTAAAAGAGACATATATATATCGGGAGAATCCTTCGCTATGTTCTTATCTTTATACTTCTTGATTTAATGTCTATTTTTAATAATTATAACCAATTGTCAGATTTATGAGATATACATGTATTAATCAATACTAGATGTTTTAATATGATGTCTAAGTAAGTTACCTTTTTTGCATTCAATCTAGAAAACTATCCATGATATGTAAGTCGTTCTATTTCGAGATATAAAGGTCCGAATCCACAAAGGAGGTTTTTCTACAAACCTAGGTTTAGTTTAGGTGCTTCATATGACGCGTTTTGAAGCGTTTTGACAAACAGGTTTGTAAAAAGACGCGTCGAAACGCGTCGAAACGCGTCATTATGACGAACATTAACCTAGGTTTGTCTACAAACCTCCATTGTGAATTCGGGCCATAATGTGTAACTTTCCTTACCGATGGTCGTTTGTTATTAGTATACACAGATAATGTGATACTAACAGAGGTTAATGATGTGTTAATATGGTGTGGGGAAAAAATGTATGAAATATATATGATTCGTATGTAACAAACTTATAATGAAACTGAGAAACGTCTGTCATGTGTGTTATGTTATAGTGTGTACCTTCAAGAATTGCATGTACGAAATCAGTAACGTGGATTGTTCAGCGCGTGCGTATGTGCGAGGGGTATATTGGGTGGTGGATGTGCGTGTGCGTGCACGCTTGAGGGTGTGTGTGTGTGTGAGCGTGTGTTGAGTCTAATGGCGCTTGTGTGAGTTTGGAAGAGCTAACACCGTCCTGGAATGATTACAAGCGAGAAACGGGAAGTTTATTCAATTATTATTTTTTATCAGGAAGACTTGTCAAACTACAAACACCTTTTTTTAAAGCCCCTGCTGTATGCAATTAATGATACTTATACTAATCCGCCTTTACATAGCGCCCAATACATTGAATTACATCACATAATATGGTAAAACGTGAGGTATGCAAAGCATGAATAAAGACATAGTGAAACATAAATATGATAGAACAATGAACTGTTATGAAACAGTAAGAATAGTGAAATAAATGAACTAAAATAATGCAAGATATCCATATTTTTCCTATTAAATTATAAATCACTCGATTTGCTGAAGAACCACAGCCTTTGCTAATTAATTTTCTTTCTTACCCAAATGAATTACCCTAACACCCCGTCAAAATTTAAAAAAATATCTTCAAGAAATTATTCCTAATAAGGATGATTGTTTCCCGATCGAAATCTTTAATTAATTTCGATTATACGACATGCTCCGCCTTTATTTTCAAGGGGCTTTATTCTGTAAAAATATGGGATTTAAAGGGCAGTCCAACCATTGTGATTTAACAATGAACTGTTAAGAAACCTGAAGAATGGTGAAATGAAAATGAAATGAACTAAACTACAATAACGTAAGATATTAACAATTTTGTCTATTAATTTGTAAAAAAATCATTCAATTGCTGAAAATCCACAGCCTATGCTTATTTATTTTCTTTCTTACCACAATTCATTGCCTTTAAAACCCCGTCAAGATTATTAATGATAATAATAATGGTATTTATTCAATAATCATCATCGCAACTCGAGAGCTGAATTACAAATGATTTTACAATAACAAGTGCATGAGCTTAATTAATTACAAATAGCGTAAAACAGAAACAAAAATATATCTTCATAATAATAATAGAAATATCACAATAGAACAGGAAAAATGTATCTATCCTCTTGAAAGGGAAGGAGAAGCTGAGTTCTGTATTAATAATTAAGTATATAAATCGAGGTATATGTTGTAGATTAAAACAATACTTCAATAATATATATAATAAAGGGCAACCCAACCCTTGTGATAACTTCTCAATGATCCTTCTCAAAAAAAAAGAGAAACAGCAGACGAAACATGGAAAGTTTTAAATACATTGGGCCTATAATAGGGGACTCATGAATGTTTGAAATTAGGCCTATGATAAGGGACTTATGAATGTTTGAAATTAGGCCTATAATAAGGGACTTATGAATGTTTGAAATTAGGCCTATAATGAGGGACTTATGAATGATTGAAATGTGAGCTCTCTGAATCAATGTGAATCTCAAATTGACAATTTGGTCAGTGGATTGTGACGTACTTGCCAAGGGACAAGATCTCCAGTTTTTAGTGAAAAAAATGTCACTTTTTTCCAAAGTGCCATCTCATCTTTGGGCACTACTATTTTGGATGGAATGTCATTACAGGGTCTCTTTTTTGGGGAGAAAAACAAATCAGAGACACTTTATTGTTTTGTCACAATGACATATTAACATATTCAGCAAATTTGAAGTGCCCATACGTATAGTGATTGCAAATTGCCAACATTCCGAACAGGCCTTGAAGGGCCATTTTAATACAGCATATAGCCTAACCTTTAAAGGCCCTCTGCACTACTTGTAGCTACTTGCGCCCTCTATATAACACACAATGCCTAATCGGTGACCATTGCTCCCGCATGATCCTCTTTTTCTTATATTAATTGGGAGCTGAGTTGATGAGATAAACACCTGTCCAATGACCTCGCAGGGTGGTCTAATCCCTCCTATAAACTAGTACAGATAAGTTTAAAAAATGATTGTCTGATAATGTAATATGTCTTCATTTCACAAACTTCAGAAGATGATCCCCAGGGCCATTGAAATTGTTTCAGGTTGATCTTTCGAAAAACCTTTGCAACTGTGCTCTCTCTGTACTATTCCTTTTATTTCCCGTTACTCCCTCTGGGGGGTGTTTCACAAAGATTTTAAGTCGAACTTAACTCTAAGTTGGACTTAAATATTACGGAGAGCCATTTGTAGCCTCATAATGAAATATATTCAAGAGCAAAATTTCAAGTATTTTAGACTTTTCATAAATTCCACATCAAGGATATGAAATCACCCATGATAATAGAAAATATGAATGATTTGAATCAACATTTTATGCCTTTTCAAATAACTTTTACAAAATATTTTCAAGGATGCTAATGGCTTTCCATAATTGTTAAGTCCAACTTAGAGATAAGTTCAACTTAGGATCTTTGTGAAACACCCCCCTGGTCTTTATTCTGAAAACCACGTCATATTATACGTTTAAAGGGGAAGTCTCCTGATATAAATTTGGTGTATTAAAAGCAGAAAAACGAGAGAAACATATTAGTGAAAGCTTCAGAAAAATCCGATTAGAAATTGGAAAGTTGTGAATCTTTGAAGTTGTCATTAGTGAAACACAAACATTGGCAACACTGTGACGTATATGCGAACTCCTAGCTGTTATTTGCTTTGGACAGGAAATTTCATAAACTATATTTATGAAGGAATAGAGTGGTTTCATTCAAGGGTTGTGTAAAAACAAATTTACGGTAATTGTATTTAGGGTGATTGGGTGAATGTATTATTGAAAATATTCTTTTTTTTCGTCTCGAAGTTTGAAAATTTGACATTTTGCTCCGTTGGGGGGGGGGGGGGAGGGGGGGGGGGGGGGGTAAGGTCACCTTTTTTAGGTCAGCCATGGCAATATTTTTTTTTTTTCAAACAAAAAACAAAGGGGGGGGGGGGGGTTAGACACATAAAAATACCAAAGGGGGGGGGGGGGTTCAACCCCCCAACCCCCTCCCCCCCCCCCCCCCTGCGTACGCGCGTGAGGGTGAATGTATTATTGAAAATATTCTTAAGGGAAAATAAAGCTTTTTTACTTTTTTTTTCTCGATACGGGGCAAATGGGAGGGGAGCTGGCAAGATACGTCACAGAGTTGCCATTCAGTGTTTGATTGATTGCACCATCAGAAATTAATAACTTTTGTTGTATTATCAATAAGCCAATTCGTAAATAGCTTCGGAACGCATGACCCCCAAATATCCACAGATCTTTTACACTATGGATACGTCGCACTTGTGCATTTTAGAATAATCACTGTCGAAGTGATGGAGGTGCTTCATGAATACCTTTTGTTTGCCCTCTTGAGAAGAATACTTCCACCTGTGTATCAGATAAATGTACTATTGGTACATAAATGAATACATAACTTTCATGAGCACGATACGAGTATTCGTCTCAATGGTTTTACAATTTGGGAACGAATGACCTTTATCTGCACATGCGCAAATCCTAATTACGAACTCGCTTATTGGTTCTTGCTCAGATTTTCACTCACCTTTTCCCCTCATTTTTCTGCTCCGTTTAAAACCAATCTAATATCGGTTTGAACTCAAACTGCATTTAAAACTTATCAAATTATCATTGGTGCTGGCATAAATGCCTCTTGGATTTACGCGACCACAGCCAGCTCTGCGTACTCGTCCCAATATTAGGGACTTTTAAATTCTGCACGACGAGAACGTGGACTGCCCTATTAAGGCAATGTGACGTCACTGTCAGTGCCTTAAAAGGACATCACATTGCCTCAAAAGGGCAGTCCACGTTCTCGTCGTGCAGAATCTAAAAGTCCCTATTATGAAAACGAACAAGATTTGATAAAATAAAAGAAACATCATTTGCAGGATACCATCCCTACGCTGTCATCAAGCGGGACTGACTACTTATAGATACTTGCGCCCTCTATAAACCCAACAATGCCTAAGCGGTACCTGTTGATCCCCCATGGTCCCCTTTTTTTCTTAATAATTTAGAGCTCATTTGATGAGACAACCACCTGTCAGTGACCACGCAGGGAGGCCTAATCCCTCCTGGCCAAACTAGTGCAGATAGGCTTTAAATAATCTTATCCTCGTGTAAGTGAGAGAAATTCTTCTCTAGTCTTAGCGTCGTCTTTGAAGGACCCCAGCATAATAGATGTGATCGTTTTAGCTTGTTTCTGCACTCCTCGCAGCGTCATGCACATGTGTCTATGTGAAAGGGGATTAAAAAACACAAAATATCAAAAAGAAGTTGAAGAACGAAATGGGAATGAAAAACAACATGGAAATAAAGAACAACAATACGGCTCGTATACAAAATATTTCATTGAGAAATTAAAATTCATGAAAAAAAAAAAAAAAACTAATTTAGTATAAAAACAGAAATAGTATTGTCTACGTACACGAATACATGGACGGCTCTAAGAGGGAGATGGTGTCCATCATTTACTAAATGCAATTAATCATACGCAATTTGATGCTGAAAAAACGATTGCACCGACGGATTTTTGATAAAATGTGCAGTTGTGCACCAATTCCCAGATATCTTAATGCAAACTCTTGCAAAAATACCAAGGAATAGGGTAATTATTTTTTAATTTTTGAGTAAATATTTATGTATCTCATATGAACACCTCTCAATTGATAAACCTTTTATTATGAGTTTGAAGTAATAAACCTGTTTACTATCATTAATCATTGTTATTGTTGTTTGTGTCGTCGTATTTGTCTTTCTTATTGTTCTTATCATTATTTTCATCATTATCTTTATTTTTTATATAATTCTTTTATTAATATCTTCACATTTTTAAGCTCATGTGAAGTTTTTCTTTTAAATATAACTTTCCTTTTTAAAAATCCTTTGTGAACTGAAAGTTGAGAATGATCCTTCTTGATTTGATTTTAATTATTAAATTGATTTCAGTTTGAATTTGAATTTGAATGAAGTTATTACTTACGTGGCTTCGACGATGACGCCCACACCAGCCGGATCAATAGCCTGGGCCACTGCGATGGCTATTTCTTTAGTCAACCTTTCTTGGGCTATGGGCAAGAATAACAAAGTATTGAAAATTCAGATCGCACCTAACCACTTAATAAGCAACAACAAAACAAAAAAAATGTGCAGGAGCTGTAACCGTTGAAGAATAGTACTTTGTTAGAATAGTACTTTGTTATTATTCTTTTTTTTTTTAATTATGATTATTATTTTTTTTCCTTTTTTTGGGGGGAGGGGGGGGGGGGGTCGGGGGGTTGGGGCCATGGGGTTCTTGTGGTTATTTGTTTGCAGGTGCCTCCCTAATTTTTTTTTGAGGGGGCATGAGAACTGCAACTATTTTGGCTAAGGAGGTGGGGGGCTACATTTAGAAGACATTTTTTTTTTATTGCATGTTTTTTTTTAAGCGGATCAGTTTTTGTCAATGATATAAAGAGCACCTTTTGTTTTCTTTTTTTTCCCGGTAATCTGAAAATTTGGCCGACCGTTATTTCGTTCATTTAGGGGGGGGGGGGGGGGGGGGAGGGGGAAGGGGGGTAAGGTCACTTTTTGGGGTCACCCTTTAGCACACTCAATAAAGTTTTTTGTTTTTTTAAATGAGGGGGGGGGGGGGGTTCCTCCAAAACACACACATAAAACAAAATTGAGGGGGGGGGGGGGTTCGACTCCCTGCGTACGCGCATGTGTGTCACGTTGTTAATCTCCTGCCTCATCAACATTTTAACCCGGTTAAAGCCGGCTGCCAAAAATATGTTGCGGTCGAGAAGTGGATTAATGTCTCTCCAAAAATAAGAAGTAGATGAGAAAAAAACAAATACTGCCGGGCTGGGATTCAAACCCTCATCTCTTGAATTGATAGTCAAGTGAATAGTAAAAAAGAAAATGGTGAATATTCAAACTAGAGCTTCAGTACATACCTTGGAGTCTCCTGCTGTACATCTCGACTATCCTGGCAAAAACAAAGAAATAGATATAATGTTACTACTAACTACTACTAATAATATTGGATTCTTATATAGCGCACGTATCGACCTTGCAAAGGTCCTCACGGCGCTCCAACATTACCCGTCTATGCTAGGCTGCCGATTTCGACGCTCACAGCATTTTAAGGAATTCCTTCCTACCGGTACCCATTTAATACCTGGGTGGAGAGTGGCAAATGTAGATCAATGTCTTGCCAAAGGACATTAGTGCCGCGGCGGGACTCGAACCGCGGACCTTGTGATCGACAGTCCGGCGACGTATCCACTCATCCACGACACCTAACAATACGTGAGGAACACAATCACAAACAGCCTGCCATGCTACAACCGCAAGCCATACTAATAAGAATATATTTAAGTATGGCGCAAAATCCACTCGAAAATGAAATGAGCATAATGATGTTTTAAAATATAATAACAAATCTCAACTTGCACTGCAAAACTCTAATTTGGCAACCACATGTTCACCTACATACAAACTACTGTGAAACATCAAGTTTTGATGTCTATGTCTTGTATTATTTCATGACGTGAAGTATGCGATGCGTGGATCAAAACTACAATAAATCTGAGTATCGTCTGCATAAAGATGATACTGGAGACCATGGCGTTTGATGATATCTCCAACAGGTCGGATGTACATCGTGAAGAGCAGAGGCCCGAGGACTGAGCCCTGTGGAACGCCGTATCATGTGTAATGAATATTTCCCCTTCACATAGTCACGTGAGGAACGTCCAGTGAGATGCGATATAAACCATTGAAGGGCTGTTTCCTTTACTCAAGTCGGAAGTCTTTACAGCAGAATACAATGATATATGGTGTCAAATAATTCCTTTGATATATGCTCGAATGTAAGTTTTCCGTTTCCAGGATCGCCATTAAGTATCATTTTTTTTACAATTTAACCATTACAGATAAAGCGTCTTTCTTTCTTTCTGTCTATTTCTCTTTAACATACTTCTTTAAAAAAGTAGATGGGGGGGGGGGGGGGGTGGGCTCGAGCCCCCCGAGTCCCGGTGTTCTGCGGGTCCTGCTTTATGTGTATTTGTGTTGGTGGGTGACGTACAGGCCTTAAAATAAATTGACATGAGGAAAAGTTGTGATCAACCCTTTGTGATAAAAAAATATATTTAATACCTTGCTATTTTGCTCAATCCGAGCACACTCTTTTTGGGTAGATAACCAACAGAAACCTGAGAAGAAGAAAAAACATTCAAAAAAGTAAAACAAAATACGAAAATGAAAAGAAGAAAACGTCTAGCATGTCATTGCATTGACAACGCGAATTTATTTACGTCATAAATATTTCATCTGCCGTTACATTATAATGAGGGTATCATGGAAACTGGTAGGGGTGGACTTTGGATAAAAAAACAATCGTACCCAAAAATGTTGGTAATTTGGGGTTTTGGTTCAATAAAACAGTGCCCCCCCCCCCCGTCTTATACAGAATTGCGATTGGTCGAACTTAATCGCAAGTTTGCAGTCTCTTATCTCTTAAATACATACTTGCGATTTATATCAATCGCAAATAAGTGGCGATTAATATAAATATTAATATATTACTATTCAGATGGGGCCCAGGACCTCAAATACTATATAGCTCAACGTTTTACTCTAAAATGTTTCCTTGCCTGTCAACACATGCAAATGGGAAATGTTTAAATAAGATTGACCCGAAATTTTTCTGGAGGGGGTAGAATGAGGCGAATGTTTGAAAATCAGTCTTTCCGGCGTCTAAGCATCCATATCCCGACTCATTAATTCTATAAATCCACCACCTGATACACCTCTGGCGAAATAAGTAAACTATGACCTGTATATTGATACAAAATAGACACATATAATATTCATATTGATTTTATTTGATAATACAAATTTAAAAAATCTAATATTCGGTCGCCTTCTTCGGCTCTCTGTACAATCACCCGTCTATTCAAAAGACACCTAGGTTTGCCTCTTTATAACACGATGTCTTTCTAAAATGACCCATTGTCGGTCTTGATTAGCTCCATACAAATCCTCCTAACACTGATATAGATTACTTTTGCATTGGAAACAGTTAATTGATCTTGAGGTCTTGGTCTAATTATCTCACGGTAAATACACTGTGGCGCAGGGAGACTTTTTGTATGGCATAAATAATTATCATCAGACCTACTCAACGGCTACAGTCCTCGGGCTGAGAGCCCATGAGACAAATGTTGGTCCGAGTGGCCTTCCGAAAATTATCAGGGATTTATCGAGACAATTGGCCCACTTAACCGACAGCTCGCAAGACCGACAATGCCGGTCTTGGTGTCCTTCTAATAAGTTATCTAAAGGACTTTTAGATTTGCGTGGACTGATACGTGTGACGTCCATTCAAGGCAGTGCATTAAAAGAACGTCGATCATAGCAATCCACGTTGTCGTTGTGCAAATCTAAAAGTCTCTATCTTAGGGTGTACGAGAGCGCCGGCAAACCATCGAGAAAATGTCTGTCTCGCAGGATTTGTTTAAAAGTTTATCTGAGATATTAGGAGAGCGATCTCGCAGGCCTTCTGATAAAATAGTTTTCTTATAGTATCTGAGAGAACAACATTGATGTGTCAGTTTCTTGGGTTATCGGTATGCAGGACCGCCTCTCAATCTACTCACCTTCCCAACAATGGGCAAAAGATGATGCTCACATAGAGAGACAATCTCGATGTCCTTCACGACAACCATCCCGTCATGGTCAGCTTCAAATATTGCACCATTCAATACATCTGAAATCCAAAATAAATATTACACCACAAGATAATATTGTACCACTCAGCTGTCTCAGCATATCATCAATTCAAAGATAACATTGTACCACTCAACATATCAGAAGTTCAAAGATAATATTGTACCAATCAGCATATCAGAAATTCAAAGATAATATTGTACCACTCAGCATATCAGAAATTCAAAGAAAATATTGTACCACTCAACATATCAGAAATTCAATGATAATATTGTACCGCTCAGTATATCAGAAATTCAAAGATAATATTGTACCGCTCAGTATATCAGAAATTCAAAGATAATATTGTACAACTCAGCATATCAGAAGTTCAAAGATAATATTGTACCACTCAACATATCAGAAATTCAAAGATAATATTGTACCACTCAGCATATCAGAAATTCAAAGAAAATATTGTACCACTCAACATATCATAAATTCAAATATAATATTGTACCACTCAGCATATCCGAAAATCAAAGATAATATTGTACCACTCAGCATATCAGAAATTCAAAGAAAATATTGTACCACTCAGCATATCAGAAATTCAAAGAAAATATTGTACCACTCAGCATATCAGAAATTCAAAGATAATATTGTACACTCAACATATCATGAATTCAAAGATAATATTGTACCACTCAACATATCAGAAATTCAAGGATAATATTGCACCAATCAGCACATCTGAAATCCATAACAAAACTCCAGACTCCAGAACCTTGCAGTACACACCAATACTTATTTGCTTCATGACCAACCTTTTTCTGATCGATTCCACACCTTTTCTTTCACAATGCAATCGCATGACCAGAACTCAACTTTATCTTTAAGAAAGGATTACGTTTCATTATTTAGGATTGTGTTAGGTCTTTATGTACCACGTTTACTTTGAATGTCAGCGACCCGTTTCACAAAGCCTTTTTTAAAGATGAATTACAAAAATCAGTGACAAATCTGCCTGTAACCAATCAGTAGCAAGAATTTCAGTAGCTTATAACAAAAACTGTCTTCAGTGGCAAATGGCAGTTTTTGTGAAACGCCCCCTCCCCTGAAAGATGCAATATTTAAAAAGCTAATTAGGAAAAGATGCTTTTCGTGAAGTCTTCACCGTTCGACATCTTTTAATTTTGCAGTGAGCCGACCGGATTTACCTTCAATTTGTTCCTGATAGCCTTTGGTAAAGAACATCATGGCCTTCGCCGCTCGATAAGGGGTCTTCTTCAGCTCCTCTCTGCCGGGGTCATCCCCGACAGCTCCAAGAACAGACCGTTAGGCCAGCTCCAAACCGGGTAGCTGCCTTCCAGAATCTCCCCCTGATCGATTCCACACCTTTTCTTTCACAATGCAATCGCATGACCAGAACTCAACTTTATCTTTAAGAAAGGATTACGTTTCATTATTTAGGATTGTGTTAGGTCTTTATGTACCACGTTTACTTTGAATGTCAGCGACCCGTTTCACAAAGCCTTTTTTAAAGATGAATTACAAAAATCAGTGACAAATCTGCCTGTAACCAATCAGTAGCAAGAATTTCAGTAGCTTATAACAAAAACTGTCTTCAGTGGCAAATGACAGTTTTTGTGAAACGCCCCCTCCCCTGAAAGATGCAATATTTAAAAAGCTAATTAGGAAAAGATGCTTTTCGTGAAGTCTTCACCGTTCGACATCTTTTAATTTTGCAGTGAGCCGACCGGATTTACCTTCAATTTTTTCCTGATAGCCTTTGGTAAAGAACATCATGGCCTTCGCCGCTCGATGAGGGGTCTTCTTCAGCTCCTCTCTGCCGGGGTCATCCCCGACAGCTCCAAGAACAGACCGGTAGGCCAGCTCCAAACCGGGTAGCTGCCTTCCAGAATCTCCCCCGTTTGTCTCCGTAGAGGTGTAATCTCCGGTGCCATTTTCGTATAAAATACCACCATCCATGGTTAAATTTTCAGTAGATGATGTCGTAAAGTGGGCACTATCCGACGCCGTTCTGTGTGCGGAAAGAGCAGAGCCTAATACAGCTTCAGCTGACATACTCATGATTGTTGGATATGCTTTCAGATAAGCATTGAAGGAATGAATTGGATCTTTACGCAACAAGCTGGCTTTTAAAGGGGCATGTTCCCTGTATTCCAGAGGGCGTTCAAAATACGTACGCGCTGGCGGACGGTGCTATAGCTGCCTATTGACACCAACAGAATACGGCTCTTACGCAGATGGCATGTTCCGATAACTACACTGGCGGGAACGTGCCCCTTTAATAGAGTTGGGAGACGTGCAATTCATGGGCGAGGTCCTTGCCAATGATTTATGGTCATATATAGTTATTGTGTATAAAAAAACTGGCCAAACAACTGAATTATTCATATCCTAACCCAGTTAGAAGATGAGGGTAGAGCTAATTTCCTTTGATAATCAAGTGCCATATGGTCTTCCCTGCATATTTACAGACGTAAGTCAAATTTGTAAATTTGCTAGTTAGCCATATGTAGATAATAAAAATTAAAATGTTGGGCTTTGTTTTCGTGTGATAAAATAATATATTGCTCTCGATATTACAATATTGGACTCGTCCAATATTCTCATAGCTCGAGCAATATATTCTTGTATCACACTCAAAGTCATCCATCACATTATTCAGTTTTATATATACCACATTTCACATTTTACTTCATTCAGTTTTATATAATGAAATACATTGATTCATTTATTTGATGGTAGTAGCTTGTACATTAACAACTGACTTAATTGAGAAATTAAATTAGTATTACACGTACCGTATCTCGAACCAGTATTTATTTGTATTTATTTATTCAGTCTTCTTAGAAATACAGGGTAGTCCCTCCAGAGCCGCAAGGCCTGTTTTTCAAGGGAGTCATGTAGGCAAGTGATAGATTACATGGTAAAAATGACAACAACAAAATAAAAACATGTACACAATACGTGATACAGAGTTATTTACTGCTAGATAAAATCAGAACACGTTTCATTTTGAAAAGACGAACTACATACAATTCAAGCTTGGTTAAAAAGAGCCAATGCAAGGGCATATAACTATATTTATCAATTAAACAAAACAAGTTCAATTCAATTGATATACTTGCACTGATACAATAAAATCAAACAAGATTTAAAACACACTAAGAGATACAAATTTAAAGTCGGACTGTAGAGTTTTAAAGAAAAGTTTGGCTAAAAAGAAAACGGAGGTTAAAGTGGTTTGCACATTAGAAATACAGTATAACGCAGCATAAATGACAGTTTAACAAGACTAAAAGATAGCGATACAATCAAACAAGCAAAAGAAAGAAAGTCAAACAAATAGGTGATAGGGCTTTTTAACTCCAAACCTAGCAGTCCTTTCCTTCTGTATTATAGAATTGCCATGTATATTCCCCCAGCTTTCAAGCAGTCTCGTAAAACACATCTATTTTCTATTTCTATTAACAATCCCCTTTGTTTGTATTTAACGTATGCTTCGTATGGTAATGTTGTCTTTCTTTCAGTGTTTCTATATATTTCTGCTTTATGCGCTTTTTATCTGATGAAAATGTGCCTTATCAATGAAATCTTAGATTTTTTAATATGAAGGAGCCTAACTAAAAAGATAAGCTTTTTGTTTTAACTGTCCAAAGGGTTAGACAATTATGTAGAAGTTGTGGAAAGAACAAAGCACCACATAAAAGGTAATGTAATAAGTATCAGCAAAGTCTAAGCATCAAATAATAATATTCAACGAAAAGTAATGAATGGAAAAGATTAGACCTATGGTAAATTCCAAGCGCTACAGAATGAAATCTTCAGACATTTTTCAATTTTGCAAAAAGAAGAGTATAGATTTTTTAATAGAAATACACAATTTAATGATATATGAACTAATACATAAGATACTTCCATTACAGTTAAACTTCCTATCCACCATTCAGAAGAGTTATGAAATAGTCTAGTTTTAAAGTCCACTGCACTACTTGTAGCTACTTGCTTCATCTATATAGAAAACAATGCCTAAGCGGTGCCCGTTGGTCCCCCATGATCCTCTTTTTCTTATGTTAATTGAGAGCTGAGTTGATGAGATAACCACCTATCAGTGACCACGCTGGGTTGTCTAATCCTTCCTAGCCAAACTAGTGCACACGGGCTTTAAGATTTTTTTTTAACGGAATTAACAAATATTGACCTATGCCATTCCAGAACAAAGAATATATAATTCTATATTTTACGATATTTCATGAATTTCATAAATGTTGTGAACGCACCTCATATTAGGCAATATAATATGCCTTGTTCCATGAACTTTTAGATTCTGCGATGTTCTTTATTTTAAAAATTCGTTAGAAATCTCATACCGTATCGTTTGAAGCTGACCTTCTTCTATAGGACAAGCATCAATTATTAACATGACATTAAAATCACTATCAATCCCCACAGCATCCGCGAAAAAAGAAAAAAAAATCGTTATTTTGCTGATAAACGCCCCTTATACCTCAGTAACATCGCCAAACCAACTCCAAGCTGACTCTAAAAAGACCGATTCTTTGCCAGACGGAGAAAGTATGTTCTCCGGCCAGTTGTCGGTCTAGGCATCGTTTCACAAAGTCGTGATAAGTACAAGTTAACCGACATCCCGTTGAAACGCATGTATTGTAAATAAGACGCGTTTCATTGGGAAGTCGGTGAACTTGTTTGTATGACGGTTTCGTGAAACGCTGCCCTGTGTGGCGTCAGTCTGGTTGATTACACCGGTCGTTCCTCAACCTTGACTCCCGTAATGTAAGAAATCAACCTGGGCCCTGTTTCACAAAAACTTTTGGCAATAAACAGGATAAAAACGAAGCTTGAGTGGTACTAGCCACCGACATCCCAGCCTTTGGTTGGCTGCTAGCAAATACATGTACGGTGGATAATTGCATCATGTCTTATCTATATACATGACATCAGACCGGCCCCGTCTTATAAAGAGTTGCGATGGATCCGAATCACTCGCAATTTCACAGTCTCCTATCTCGTATGTAATATAATTCTGATTGATTGCTACTCTTTATGAGACGGGACGGGGTCCAGGTTTTATGAAACAGGCTTCATTTGAACACGCTAAGCCGCAGCAGACGAAATTCAACTGTGTTCATTACGGAGACATGTTATCTGAGCATATCCTCTCACCAATCACCAAAAAACAATTAAAAACTTTTATCTCACACCCATTACCCACCACAGCAGAGAACAATTATAATGCAGTATAATAGTCATTCAAACTTAGCATTATCATCAATAGAATACATACATGCTGCTTAATACCACAGCATAGAACCAATATAAGGCAGTATAATACTCATTCAAACTTAGCATTATCATCCATAGAATAGATATATATGCTGCTTAATACCACTGCATAGAACCAATGCATATGATTCTTAATACCACAGCATTGGAACAATATAAGGCAGTATGATAATAATTCAAACTTAACATTATTGTTGTATCTCTGATACACTATAACATGTGTGCTTTACCTGAGAGCTAAGGGAGTGTCCTTTCTACTTGGCTGCTAGTAGTGAAGTGGCTTGGAAGTTCAAAGCAGTGCCATTCTTCCTATAGTGGTAATGGTATGCTATTCAGGTATCCATCTATTGTCCTATTATTACCCGTATCAGACATCTGACCTGGGGCGGTATTCTGAACATTGTTGTAAGTTTTGTGTTATCTTTTGTTGTATCTTCCAGAGATAACACAGCGCTAATATTGTTGTAAGTTGGTATTCTGAACATTGTTTTATCCCTGTGTTATCTCTTGAAGGACCGCCTCTATCTTATCTTTGACCATTGATGACACTCCCATTTTTATGGACCCTACCAATCAAAATCTATTTTATATAAGCATGATAAGTAGGTCAACCAATAGGAATACTTTATGCCATATCTGAAGATGCGCCTAGCGCATACTAATCTTGGGCGTAATTAGTTATTTGAGCACTTTTTTTTTTTTTTTTTCTTTATGTGTTTTATTGAACAATCAAAAAATAATCACAGTATTTACAGGTTATTATAAAAACATTACAAAAAAGCAGTAAAACGCAGATCAAAACCTCACGAAAAGTAAATTTACAACATTTACAACATTATAAAACAGAATTATAAGACAAACTTCCATTTTTTAAAGTGCAAGGGCAGTTTGTTTTTCTTTTTTGCAATACGATATTCAAGATCTTTATTATAGTCAATGTAAGTTCTGAAACCTTGAAAATTGGGTATTTTACTTTGAAATTTGCATAAATAAATGTAGTATTTAAGCATAAGAAATAAATATGTCAAAAACGTATCCTTTTCATAGCCAAAAGTTATTTGAGCACTTATTACGCGCGTCATCATTATGCGCTGTTGAATGTGGATCATGAAGACAAATCACGCTTTCACTACATTGGTTAAGATGAGAGCATTAAAATCGTCATATCCTAGCATGTAATATCTTAGAAAGTTCTCATCTGTGATGTTTCCGGTCAACACACAATCTTCTTCTAACTCGTCTATCGGCACGAAGTTGGTTCTGGGCAAAAAATATTGCCGCCATTATATCACCACGAAAGATACAACAACCCCCTACCTGTTGTAAATATTGTTGTAAATACCATGCAAGATAAGATAAGATAAAAGATACAACAACTTTCAGAATACCAATTATCTCGACATATTATCTCCCGTGCGCATATGCAAATGAGGATTAAATGCCACTTTATTAATAATACGCACAATTACAAGCGCACCAAAGTATGAGCGCAGGCGCGGCCAATAAGATGAGAGAAAAGATACAACAAAAGATAACACAAAAGTTACAACAATGTTCAGAATACCAACCTTATCTTATCTTCAAAGATACAACAATATTAGAGATAACACAGGGTTCAGAATACCACCCCCGGTCATTTACAAAACCGTATTGCCCTAGTTTTCATTAGCAGTGGGGAACGGAAGGGTATATTTTTTGTATTTTCCTTGGTCTCCCTGCCCGTATTGACTTTGCGTGTAGAGACGAGTGAAAATATACCTTTGTATTTTCCACGGTCTCGCATTTTTCAGTTCTTTGACATTGTCATGGTTGATTTATGTATTTGCTCTAGATGTCTGATTTGGATAACAATACAAATATTGACTGGCTTAACTTTCGGGTATATAAGAAATATTGACCGCGCTAAGACCATATTGC
This sequence comes from Strongylocentrotus droebachiensis, assembly GCA_035222895.1. NCBI lineage: Eukaryota > Metazoa > Echinodermata > Echinoidea > Camarodonta > Strongylocentrotidae > Strongylocentrotus > Strongylocentrotus droebachiensis. The sequence continues at coordinate 115,543 of JAVYIG010002487.1, read as the reverse complement.
CCTCGTCTACGGGCAATATGATCTTAGCTTGGTCAATATTTCTTATATTCCCCTCAAGCCCAGTCAATATTATATAATTGTCACTGGCTGGTATGTATATTACATTGGCATGTGCATTACATTGGTATGCATTGCAGCTAGCATGTCTATTATGTTGTTATATATACATTAAAATAATCACCCATAGAATATTATGCTTCTTAATACCACCGCATAGAACCAATATAATGCAGTATAATACGCATTCGAACTTTGCATTATCATATATAGATATAATGCTGCTTAATACCACTGCATAGAACCAATATAATGCAGTATGATACTCATTCAAACTTAACATTATCATCCATAGAATACATATATGCTGCTTAATACCAAAGCATAGAGCCAATATAATGCAGTATATATATGCTTCTTAATATCACAGCATTGGAACAATATAAGGCAGTATGATACTCATTCAAACTTGTATTTCTGATACACTATAACATGTGTGCTTTACCTGAGAGCTAAGGGAGTGTCTTTTCTACTTGGCTGCTAGTAGTGAAGTGGCTTGGAAGTTCAAAGCAGTGACATTCTTCCTATAGTGGTAATGGTATGCTATTCAGGTATCCAGGTAATGGTATGCTATTCAGGTATCCATCTATTGTCCTATTGTCACTTGTCTAGGCAGTGTCACACAGAAAAATCCCGACCCATCTTGAATAAACCAGATTTTAGAAATCTAGTTTTTTCATTTACGTCGGTGACAGACTGGTGACAGACAGGCTACGAATAATCCATAGAATACATATTTCTTTTGTTTCATCTAGTCACAATGCTTATTAACTACTTTCATAATGATGTTTTTATAATCATGTCAGCAAATTCGAAATCTAGAGACCTTTCGTTGTAATTGTTGTTAGATCTATTTCGGCAAGCACATCGGCAAATTCTGATCCTGAATCATACTCCGCCCCTCATGAAAAAAATGTGATATAGCAACGCCCCTAGCAAAGGTGGTTCGATTTCAGGTTGTTTCCGAGATTATTTATGATATGGTTTGTTGTCACTGACTAGGCAATTGTTTATTTGGTAAAGAGTACCGAAGCTGTGACGTCATAAAAATCTATTTTTAGAATTTCTCAATTTTTTCTTCATTTTCCGAAAGAGCATACAAAATAATGTCCAAATGTCGAAAACCAATTGAATATTTTAAGTATTGGATGAGATATGACCATCTGAATAAATATATTTCCTATAGGAACTCAGTGTTATATGCTCTCTGGCTCGTAATGTTACTCTATAGGCATTACTTTATTAGTCGTAGACAAGGTAGAGGCATGTGTCTGAAATTATATCCATTACGGTACGTAGCTAATGAAGCTGATTTTCAAACCATGTGGTGGTTATTTTACCTAAGAAAGCAATAAATGCTTGTTAGTAAGCAACCAGAAGACCGACGCATTAAGGTCCTCTATGAGGGACCTGGTAATGAGGATTAATGCTTTACCAAAGGGCACTAGCGCATCAACTTGGTTTCGAACCCGGGTCACCGGATAACGAGACCAATGCTCTACCGATTGAGCTATCGCGCCTCCTCCATACAATAGGGTTAGTGTTAGGGTTTGTATAGATTAGTGTTAGGGTTATCTTTAGGGTTAGGGTAATGCTATGGATTATTTTTAGAAACATGTCTTTAATATACGACTGATTAAATAATCAGGAGGCTAGATTACTCACTGGTGGATCAATGGTCTCGTAACCGGAAAGTCCCGGGTTCGAAACCAGGTCAATGTGCTCGTGCCCTATTGTAAGGCATTATTCCTAATTATCTAAAGCCGTTGGTCCCCTGGTTATTTTCTTACAAGCAAACCTGCTTTCTCAGCAGTAAGGTACATCCTCGAAAGATGGCAGGTTTTCTATTAAATCTGCATATCCATCGTGAAAAAATATGAAATAGGATCGATTGCGTAACTATGCTCAAATATCCGAAGCCCTGTGCACCCGTGACACGAATAACCGCTTTAAAAAAAAAAACGCCGCGAAACATTGAATTAGCCCATTGCGCTTCGCCACCCTTTATTTTTATATTACCATAGCAATTTTTCGTTTTTCCAAGAATTTTTTTCTGCCATTCATTCAGATGTAAAATCTTTATAAATATTGTTGGGATGATTTGATTTGTATCCTTTCTTGTTTTTTTGTTCTCTTTTAATGTGGTTAGAAGCGTCATTATATGAACGGCACTTTAAGAGATATAAAAACCGATTATCTAGTCCAGATAGATGTATGTAGGAGGACGATAAACCCAAGGGAACTTCACTCCAAAATTCTTCTCCAGTTGCGTGTTGTGGGGCTGAAAGAACTTGTATAACTTAAGCAACAAGTCCTCGTCGATGGCAGGAAGAGATTTACCCTTGAGAGGAAGCACACACCGAACATCAGGCCTACTTGACACGTTTGCACAGTGAACACGCTGTACCTCGTCATAAACAAAATGGCGACGTTTGAGAAATGGCGGCAAGTTTAAGAATCGTTCCATTTCGACCAGACTGGGGTAGGGGTCTTTTCTGAACGCGTTTCCATCTATGATCAGAATTCTCTCTTTCCGGATGTGTTGGTAGAGAGTATGTAAATCTGTGTTGTACATTCCTTGTCGTACTATGGGTGAGAAGGGGTTCACGTGACCCGTTTCATCCAATAGGGTAGCTTCTAAGCTGCCCTTTAACCCTTCGTTATCTTCGTACTGTTTTCGCTCGTCCCCGGCCAAACGTTCAGCGATACTCAGCGTGCGTACGTAATCGGACACAAGACGTTGAACAGGATCGCGTAGCATCAAAATCAGTTTGACGTCATCGGGGAGATATTTGCGCACCATCTGAATCAATTGAGGCGTTGCGTCTGCGAAGAAACCATGATGGCCAGTAAAGGACAGCTGCTTGTAGGAAGTCAGTTGAAACTTCCCTTTCCAAGCCTCTACTGTTTCATTGGTGATTTTAGGACCCGGTTGCCCGGGATAGGAGTAAGAGATCGATGGATGTAGTCCCAAGTATTTACCCATGGCGGTTGTGCCACCCTCCTTCACCCCAATCAACAAAACACGCGGCAGACTCTTCTGACATCCTCTGACTTTCAGCTCCGCTGGAGGGCGCTCCAACCGCCGCCTCGACACTTTCCCATCGACTTCTAAAGGAACATACATGTAACAGCTTATCCTGTTAAACAATGTCACCTCGTCCATGTCCCAAAATGATCGCACATCAGCGTCAGTTTTGCCATTCTGAGTTCCTTTACTTTCCGGAACACTGTTGATTTCCAATATTATTATTACGATGCAGAGGAAACTGAAAAATGCTATTGCACGACGGGTAAAACGTGTCATCATTCTTACTAAATCGTTGGATAGTCACAAGATGAATCGCTAATTGCTAGACGTTCACAAACCAGGCTGCTGTTAATATGTAACTTTTGATTTCCTAGCTTAACTCTTGGTACTTCAAGCTAAATTGATGAAATTCGTAAACAATTGTTGAATACAAGCATCAATAATTCTCTAGATTTCGGAAGGCATAATCCGTTATTGTATCAATATTATTCGCGGTCTTCCCGATGTATGACGATCGAGTCTGGACATGCTCGTCGAGAGTACTCGGATTTAAATCGGTTACCTCACGATGTGTATCGACCACGATCAGAGCAGGCACTTCGGCAGCATTCGACAGCACTTCGGCAGCATTCGTCCCTAAGATTATGCGATTGTTTCATGACTGACCTTTCAAGGTTCGGTAATTTTCGGTCCTCGCGTATATCCACGAATCAAAACATCTACACTAGCTTGCTCATCATAATAGAAGGTAGACTGTGCCAAATCCGTTGAAAATCTGGCCGGAAAAAAGGAAATATTTAGTTTCACATCAATTTTAATTAGCTACCACATTGTCATATGAGTTTTTCATTGCTAAAAAACCACAGGCTGAACGGGGGTACGGGCTAATTGTTTGCCACAATAAAGATGATATTCGCGATTGTATCCGTTATTGATAAACACATTGAGTAAAACATTGTCATGTGTAGAAATAGAAGTTATATGCAACATGAGTGGATATACCCATAAACATAAACACTGTTGGTCATAAAGGTGGAATCAGTTCATGGAATGATTTTGACAATGATCCATTCCTAATGGATCTAGATAATAGTATACATTCTCAGATTTAATTACATTATAAATTGCGAGGTTCTATCTTGCGTGACTGCAAAAGCATGTGTGTGCTACTATGCTTATCAACTGGGGGGGGGGGGGGGGGGGTGAACAACCGAAAACACGCCCGCTCGACAGGCGCGTAGCCACGGGGGGGCACGGGGGGGGGGGCACGTACCCCCCCTAAAATTTCCAGGATCGGTTGAAATTTTATAGACCCTTTTTTTGACCTCGATCGATTACATGTATGTGCCCCCCCCAAACATCAAACTCTGGCTACGCGCCTGCCGCTCGATACGCCAATGGGCGCATTATACACTGTTGTTCATAATGGTTGAATAATTATTTTTACCCCAATTTAAGGAATGATTTTGACAAAAATATTCCTAATAGATCTAGATGATAGTAAACATCCTCAGATTTATTGATTAATAATGTGTGAGTGTTTGATTTGCGTGACTGCTAAAGCATGTGTGTGCTACTATGCTAATCGACTAGGGGACCTACGCCCTTAAGTCATAACTGAGAGTAATGAGGATTAATGCCTCACACAAGGGCACTAATAGCATCGCGACACGGTTTTTATCATGGGGCCTCATAGTAACGAGGCCATTGCTCAGCCACTGAATCATGACTGTACGCAGCAGAGTCTAGGGTACGTTGCCGCCCCACAAATACAAAAACAAAGAAAATGCAATAAATTATCAATTCATTCATTGCATTTTGCCCCGATCCCCAACAGAAAACAAATCCTATGGGTGGCCATGCCTTGAACCATAATGCATGGCCCTACTGAGGAATTTTTCCTGTTTGGGACCGGGGAAAATGCATTGATAATCTGCCCTTTTGTGAGTCATTAATCCTCATTACTGTCAGTTTTTACTTAAGGACGTAGGTCCCCTAGTTGATTAGCATAGTAGCACACACATGCTTTAGCAGCTAGTCACGCAAAACAAACATTCGCAAATCATTATTCAATAAAATCTGAGAATGTATAATATTATTTAGATCTATTAGGAACAAATCATTGTCAAAATCATTCCATAAATTGGGGTAAAAGTAATTATTCCAACTTTATGACCAACAGTGTACTGATATATAAATGTATGGACAGCTCTGCGATTGTTTTCCGACATAGACCCAGGGATCGAGGTCTCACCTCCCTGGTTGAACTTAATCAGTGACCGGTTCGGCCTTCGGCTCGACATAATGAGAGTAAGGTAAGGTAAGGTGTTTATTCATCAACATATCGCAGCCAATGGCTGAATTGCATGAGTGATTTATAGATATTTGGTTTAAAAATATGAACAAACACATCATATTTACAATTCGTTATTTACCAATAATAAAGAGCGTGATCATACCCGACTGATTTCACAGTAAATTGTTCGTAGAATAACAAACAAGGCACGTGTAGATATGGCATATTGTAGTAAACAACTGTTACATTCGGTATTCATTATTAGCGCAGATAATAACGCAAGCAAAATGACGCCTCATCATATTCTGTTCAAGGCAAGTTGGATCATTTACATATTTATGTACAATGATAGTATGTTACCTTCTTTTTTTGATAATATGTTCAAAGAATCAAGGGTTCTTCTTCCACATTACACAATACATGCTAGTGTTTTATATATTCCATTGTTCAAATACCATATTTTACGTAAATCAGTAAAATAATGCAATACTCACCGATATTAAAATGCGCCCATATCTTGCCTCATTCAAACGAAAATATAAACGTCATCTAATGAACGAATTTCTATCTTAATTGTGTTAAATTAGCATGTACACACTTGTTTATGTACTACCCACTCTTTCTTTCTCTTTACTTTGTATAATTGTCTGCGGCCTTTGAGCCTAGCCTTTGAAAGACAATGGCCTCTGCTGGCTCCTTCATATTCGTTGTTCTGTTTTTGACTTCCAATGTGTTTTTTCTATTCGTGGAAGGTTAAACCCAATTACTCTGGTTCTTCCAATCGATTCGCATTGTGGTCAGTTCTTATGGCTGTACAGAACAGAGAGACATGGGGAGTGTTTCACAAAGACTAAGATCGACTTTAAGTTGGACTTAAATATGGCAGGCTATTTATGCCACTGGTTCCTCTCACCATTGGCCTCACAAATATGATATTAAGATAATATTTTCTCCTTCAATAATGAACTATCAACAAAGTTAAATTCTTTGAAAAAATTGTGACCTCGATTTGTAAGCCCTTGAGAAACCAATGCCAGGAAATGGTGAGAGAAAACAGTGGCATGAACAGCCTGCCATAGTTAAGTCCAACTTAAAGTCGATCTTAGTCTTTGTGAAACGCTCTCCTGCGATTGATTTTCAGGAGCCAATGTGAAGCTCCTTTCCCACAAAACAAAAGAACGTATTGATAGAGGAGACGGGACATACAATGAAGTGTGCAGCGTTGTTCTTACTGCGCACAATAGAAAGCAAGGTTAGATCAGGTCATGGTATTGATCCATGTACTCATTTGGATTATTTTCTCTTGTCACTAAACTTACCCGTATAATTGAAATGAGTGCAACAGTGATTGACACTATGTAATATGTTTAGATATTTCAGATTATATGCCTATATTTTGTGTAAAAAAGGGCTCTGTGGTAACTTCTGTCAAGAGAGATGGACAAGTTATGAAGCGGTCAATAAATGATGAAAAAATATCAAGGTTCAAGCAACACTTAGCTGGAATTAATTGGCAGGCTCTGCCTTCACTGGAAGGCGTCAATGATTTACATAAACATTTTCTACACATATTTCTGGAATTATGTAATTATGTTTCCCATTAATTGAGGTATCGATAAAAAGCAAATGTAAAAATCCATGGGTAACTCGTAGTTTATTGAAAACAATTAATTAAAAACATAAGCTTCAGGAGTGTCATTTTTGACAGACATGGCGCATTATAAATGTTCACTATTATTATTATCATTATTATGGTAGTTATATCAAGAGACCAACAGCTGAGAATAAAAAGAAACATGTTGATTATAAGAATGTCTTGGTTAATACTCTTCGTATAGCCAAGCAAAACTATTACAATGATTTGTTCCACAGTGTTAAAGGCGATATTAGGAAAACTTGGTCTCATATCAATGAATTGTTAGGTCGGTCAGATAGGCATTCACTTCCTCAAGAGATAGATTTTAATTGAGTACTTCTTTCATCTGCCAAGGATAAGGCTGAAATTTTAAATAAATATTTCATTGGATTACCCATGAAAACCAATGCAGACATAACTCAAGTACCACAATCTTTTCAAGATTATATGAAACAATGTGATGATTATGCATCTATGTTTCTAAAACCAACTTCAAAATCTGGGATCATCGATATTGTGTCGTCTTTGAAACCATCTAAATCTATTGGTTCTGATGATATTTCACCTCGAATTATAAAGGAGTGCATTCACATTTTATTGATCCCTTATGTAAAATCATTAATATGTCTTTATCTCAGGGAGTTGTTCCTGATAAACTCAAAGTAGCTAAAGTGGTGCCAGTGTATACAAAATCTGACCGTACTGAAAAACGTCATTAATTATATTAGGCCAATAGCAATGTAACCAATCTTTTCTAAAATTCTTGAGAAAAATAATTTATAAACGCTTAAATGAGTTTCTATCTTAAAAGAATATCTTGATTCCTCAGCAGTGTGGTGGTCGTTAGCACTTCTCCACACATATGGGTGTGTTTAATTTATTAAGTAATATCATCAAACTATTGATGGAGACAATTCTTAGATCTATCTAAGGCGTTTGATACCATTGACCATGGCATCCTCCTCAGGAAACTTGAGCATTATGGAATACGTGGTGTAGCATTGTCTTGGTTCCAAAGCTGTTTGTTTGACAGGACTCAATTTGTTGTGGTGGATGGTACTAATTCCCAACTTGCTTCTATTAAATATGGTGTACCTCAGGGTTCTGTTTTTGGTCCCCTGTTGTTTCTGTTCTATATAAATGATATAAAAAAGGATGTCACACCTAGCAGTCAACATTCTCGTCGTGTAAATCTAAAAGTCCCTAATGTGACGTCCACTGCTTTAGGAAACTATGTGCATGATAAATAACATCAATATTAATTCAAATACATGCATCATATCAACATCAATAGGTACATACAGCGTATGACAAAGTAGAGGAGAGTATAGAGTGAAAGAGAGAGAGAGAGAGAGAGAGAGAGAGAGAAAGAGAGAGAGGAATCACATTGCTACAGAACAGTTTACTAACATATTTAAATTAATAGATATTTCTTTCCTGGGGACTAAGTGACGAGGTATTCCATTAACCTGTTATTAGTGAATGAGCTACAAGACTTGGAATCAAGTTTGCATACATTACGTGTTGCTATCTCGGACAAGTCTCGTGCAAGTTTTCGGGTTGTCAAGAAAAACGATTATTCAAACAGTTTGCATACCATAATTTGAATATGTTAGTAAACCCAGGGAGAGTGAAACCGGTCGATTAAATGGATACTTTGGGATATTCATATGCCTGATCCGCATGTTCTAGGTAGTCCGAACTTGGACCCGCATTAATCTTTACTTGCTCAGTATATGTGTGTCAATACCCCCCCCCCCCCCCCACCTCTCCCCCTAATCCACTGCCTGGACAAATTCCGTGTCGCCCAACAAACCCTTAACGCAAAAACTGAGACAGTCTTTGCCTTTCTTTCATTCTATTTTCGGGGGACGTGTTCTCTATATGGGATGCGTGTATTAGGAAGGAGGACGTAGGTAATTGAATAATACAAAATGTTTAAAAAATCAAAAAATCTGCACAATCCCCCTCATATTTTATCCCTTGTTCTCTCTCTCTCTCTCACTTTCTCTCTCTCTCTCTCTCTCCCTCTCTCTCTATACGCAGTATACTCATATACATACAGTGGCGTACCCAGGATTTTTTCAAGGGGGGGGGGGGGGGGTTCCAAAAAAAACATACATAAAACATACACATACAAATTACTCAAGGGGGGGGGGGGCGGTTACCCCCCCCCCCCTGCGTACGCGCCTGTATACATACCTATGTAATAGTATATAACAATGTGCCTGCATATCTGACTCCCCCCCCCCCATGATTTTCTCTCTAATATATTATCTTGTCACCCCTTTTCTCTCTCTGTCTCTCTCTGTCTCTCTCACTCTTCTCGTGTCATGATAATATTCGATTTCTTCTCGTACTCGTCGGCCACCTCTGTCCCCGGTGCTCTATCGACGCTACCCTAGTACTCTGTATCATCACCCCGCCCCCCCCCCCCCCCCCCCCCCCGTCCAGCCTCTGTACCGTTCCCGTGTCGCGCACCCAATCAGCTGATAAAATACCACACCCTCAACGTTGAAAGTAGACCTAGCCATTCCTCTCATTCTGTATCCCCAAGGACGGAAATTTGGGGATTGCGCGATCAATGGAGAGACCGCGCTGTGTATGGGATCGAGGCATGAAGAATAAAAGCAAAAAACGGACTAAATCTGAACCCCCCCCCCCCCAGTATTCCTTCCCGTGTCTGGGTACATTATTTCCCTCCTACATATCTCTCTCTCTCTCTCTCTCTCTCTCTTTCTTTCACTTTCTCTCTCTCTCTCTCTGCCAGTCTCTCTACCTCTCTCTCTCTCTGTGTCTCTGTCTGTCTGTCCATCTCTCTCTCTCTCTTTCTCTAGAGCTCAAGCCAAATTACTTTCCCTTTCCTCTTCAATTCTCAAAGTCAAACATCCCTTTTGAACGCAGAGTAAACACGTATGTTTGCTGGATCCTTCAAAGATTATACCTTCTTAACTCGTACAAAGAGATCCTCTGTGCAGTACATAACATATAGGCCTGTACCAAATCGACGCCATATTGCTATGATGGCCTTCATTGGAAAGTGACGTTATAACCTATATTGTTCTATAATACTCTCACCATTCTTTAAAGAAGATAATAATAGTGAAGATGGAATATACCTGCAAGGGATTATAGGTGAACATTAATTAATAAGCTTAAACTTTTGTTCTATAATATTCTAACCATTCTTTAAAGAAGATAATAATAGTGAAGATGGAATATACCTGCAAGGGATTATAGGTGAACATTAATCAATAAGCTTGGGCCAAGAAATTAACGTCTTCTGTGTTCCCTGAGTCCATGACCGTGCCGCCATTGAAAGGGTCGTTGCACGGAGCATAATCAATATACGTCTTTAGACGTTGTCGATCGTAACTCTCGCCAGACCTTCGTGGTATTTATGGAGATATCCGCGCTATAAACTAGAACAACGCTGAACACATATACTGGCACCACATCTTTTGCAAGTAGACCTACTTCGTCAGTATAGGACCAAGTCCAACGGGAATGAACAGATCTGACCGCGGAAGTGGGACCACACCCTTGCTGACATCATACTTGGTATGTACTCTAACTAGACCTAAAGAGAAGTAGGCTATTTTTGTTCCATATGTTATAGTGTAGTCGTGTGTAGATATATATTCAAGTTACCCTGGTATCCTTTTCAACATTATGCGCCCATCCGGTCTTGTCAAATATGGTTCATGAATATAATTATTAAGATGTTAAAAGTTACATAATTATGATATCTCTATCATTCTCTTGATAAGAATTATTTTTTATTTATTTATTTATTTATTTCGCATCTATATACAGCTAGAGTATCATGCTCAGCTTCATAATCATTACGAAACATTGTTAAATCATTAGAATAGGATGGTTTGAAACAGGGCTCTGTTTAAAAACGACATAAAAATGACAATGAACAATATTATACATATAAATGACAAGGGTATCAATTGGCCACTGTTGGTAAGTGCATACTCAAAAAGAATATAATCCTAGCACTTGACTGTAGTAGTCTAAAGAACTGTTTCTATTTCCTCAGAAGAAGTCAATCGAAAGAATCATAGAGATTGATTACTAACGTTCTAAGAAGACACGTAAGAGCTATCAAGAATAAACCATTATGTTGTCATAATCGGGTCAATAACAGAGGTAACACAATATTCATTACAGTGTTATGGGCAATGCAGCTCTAATGTATCTTGATACAGAAACATGCTCTTAATGAATTTCATCAGTTTCGTGGATTATTCCATCTCTTCTTCACTTCGATCTTCTCTAATCTCTATCCTACACGTGTAAATCAATACCACAATAGGTTTACATACGAGTAAATGAAATATACAAACACTTTGTTTCTCCTACGCTGTCTTTCTTACTTGCTGCCTTCCTTTTTTGTGACGTAATTATTCGTGTCCCCCTCTCCTTGCGCCTTACGGTGGCGAACATATTTTGTAAAACAATTTCTTCGTGTACGGAGCATCATTATTTCTTTTGGTATTTTTTTTTTTTTTTTTTTGGGGGGGGGGGGGGGGTGGGTATTTGCTCAAACTCGAGCAGAAATCGAGACCTTCTTATATATATAAAATATTATCGCTATTGTTATCAATATTATTATTAAAGGGCCCATCACAATATTGACGCTCTACCTGTAAATGTTGAAGTATAATTGTCAGCAATTATGGTGTAATTAATGTTGAGGACTATGTTCGCAATCATTATTATTTCGTTTCTACATGTGGTATCCTCAAATTAAACATAATATTGCGACGCATGATTGTTTTGAATAAATACAATTCTCAATTGAATTTATTTTACTTGAAATTGGCTACTCATTCTATCTCGCTCATGAATTGTCATACCAGATCAAATTTACCGTCTAATGAATGCTTATTTCTGAGAATTCAAACAAAATAACGCTCTCATTAATGTCAAAACAGGATGTCTTGGGAGGTTTATCACAATTAATTCTGGAATAATGCGAGAAAAATAGAATATCAATGATGCAGCAAGTGCCCCATGTATTACCAACAACGTATTGCAAAGTAGATTCCAGAGGTCTATAGTGTAAAGGGCATGACAAAGAATAATCATTTTAAATTAAAAATGCCAGAAACAGGGGGCGTATAGGAAATTAAATGTATTTCAAAAAGTAGTACATAATTGAACGTAATCAATGGCTCATCAGATCAAGACAAAATATCTCCCTATCATTATTATTTTGACTTGTTTTATACGTTTTCTTACATGGGCCCCTTTGAAAAATACAATCTTTTGTACTTCAACAAGGGAATTGTACATTTCCAAGTAAAAGAATGCGACGTTGCATAATAAAACATGTTGAAGAGGAAAAGTGCGTCCATTTTAAGCAGCGGAGTAAATACACAGAGCTCATCGATCCTTGTTTACCGCTCCTCCACCTCGCAAACAAAGCACATAATAGAACTGGGATCGTATTATGTATAACCATGGACCTACTACCATGGTATAATACATGGCCCTATTCTGCATAATAATCAACATAATGGCCCTCATTTAGTATAGATTTCGTAATGGCAATTTTTTTTCTTTTAAGGTGAGCTCGTACATAATTCAAGAAAGTTACCCCTGCTTTTGAGAAACAACTCCGAGTGAAATATGCACGTTCAAGATACACATAAGGCATGTAGTTGCCTACATCGCAAAAGAAAGTAAATTGCCTGCATACGAAGTAAACTCCTACTTAGCCCATTATGTTAGTCAGTAGCATTTCCAGACAGCGTTTAAGAGAGTTTCAATTATGGCAATTATAAAAAAAAAAATAAGGTAAATTGCTTCACAGTTTTTGTTGCTGCTACATAAACCATTTTTCTTTCCTAAAATTGGCAAGAATTAATCTTATTTTCTACTTCTACAGTTAAGTGACGCTTTAAAACATATTTCTTTCCGCAGTAGATTCATGTGATTTTTCTCGTTTTCTGAGTATAACTATTTCATATTTGTCATCACATTCTGTAATTTTGTAAGCGCTGTGATTTTTTTAGCACTCCTAAGTGATACATATTACTATTTGTTTTATCATTGTTATTATTTTCATTATCATTATTGATATTAACATTATTAATATTATTATACAGTAGACTTATGGTTGCACCATTGTGTGTGTGTGAGAGAGAGAGAGAGAGAGAGAGAGAGAGAGAGTAAGAGAGAGAGAGGGGGGGGGGGGTTGGGGAGTCCTGAAAAGGACTGTAGGTTATCTTTCTTTCTTGAGTGTGTGTGCAGTCCTGAAAAGGACTGTTGGTAATCTTTCTTGAGCTTATAGTTCTGAAGATAAGTGTATAGAGCCAGTTGGATGGGATTGGTAGTAGGAGTGGCTCGACTTTTCGAACAGGTTGACTATCCCCCTCTCTCACATGGTGCAACCGTAAGCCTACTGCATATCTACATCACCATGCATACCGAAAATTACAAGCAGTATTATTATTATTATTATAATTATATTTGGAATTAAGAATATTTAAAAAGCGCCAATAATCCACGGTTTCTTTACCGTTTCATCTTACAGAGGGAACAAAATCATGGGATCGTGAAATGAGCTATTCTGCAGGTGTGGTAGAGAGCAGTTCTCGGGAGATATCTTACCCATTTTGGAGCGAGACAGACCGTATCAGCAAATCCCAAGATGACTCTGAGACGGAAGTTCTGCGGTGTGTTCAGGAGTCCGTACTTGATCATCTGTATCGTGGCAGTCTGCTGTAGCGCCATCTACCTGTTCTATGGTTACCAAACGTTTTCAAAAGGTGAGTTCCTGTTTTTATTTCACATTCGATTATATACCCTTCATATTATAGGGACGTTTAAATTTGCACTTCAACATAGTGAACTGGTACGTGTGACGTCCTTTTAAGGCACTGCCAACGCCCTAAATGGATGTCACAGGTAGCAGTCCACTATGTCGGTGGATTAAACCATGGACTAAAGTTAGTCCGCTTTCGAGAATACCACCCCTTGACTCTTATACGAAGAGTCCTGGATTCGATCCTTGTTTAGATGCTTACATCCTTGCGCAAGAATATTTTTTTCACAATGCGTGTCCCTCTCTTATAAAGAGTTGCGATTGATCCAAATCAGTCACAAGTCATCCAATCAATCGCAAGTCTTCAGTCTCCTATCACTTCTCTACATAGGCCTAGTTGCGATTAATATCAACTCTTTATAAGACGGGGGCATTGTGTATGAAATAGGTACCTGGTAATGCTTGGGTAATAATAATTACATCAGGGCTCTCAGTAAGACCAGTAATATAGCGGATGTGTAACTACCCTTGGTTAATTAGACTATGATAAAATCATTATTATCGTTATTATTATTGTTCTTATTGTTATTTTTACTATTGTTATTATCAATTTAGTGTTATATTATATATTATCTCCTTTCCTCCTTAGTGCCTCGGTACGTTCATATTGGTCAGTTCTCTAAATCATCTTTACAAGAAAACATCAACGCCATCATCGCCAATCAGCAACTCAATCACCTCAAGACTACAACATCAGAGGTAAGATCTAGATCTTGACCGAGAAGGTTGAGTTCCGGGGAGAGGTGAACAAAAGATTGTGAGCGTTATCATTGTTATTATGCAAGTGTGGAAGAACATCAGAGCAAAAAATGCTCCTGAAAATCATAGCTCTTCAAAATAATGCCTTCAAATTCTAAATATGACAAGTAACAGGTTAAAAATGAGGCCCGATTATTATGCAACATGTTTGTGTAGTCCCATATACATTCGTCTGTGTAAAGTACTTGTTACTTTGCCAAGACTGGGCCACACTTCTTATCATTTTGATGACTCTAGAACCATGCAATATAGACCAATACATGCTACATGATCAACTTTTTCTGATCGATTCCACATCGTTTCTTTTACAATGCAATCGCATGACCAGAACTCACTTTACACACAAGGTATCTTACCGGCATCGCTACTACTTATTAAAATTGATATCATTGTTATTATTATCATTGTGATGTTATTAATTAAATTAAACATTGGTAGTTTATTATTATGATTATTACTACTGCTAGTAAAACAACTAGTATTACTAGGAAAACTACTACTATAAATTGTGGGAAATTCAATGAATAATTTTGATTGTATGTTTTCAGGAATACATAGAATCAGAGGGCCTACTACATGGAAAACCCGAAAAGGACAACGGTTCAAATCCAGACGAGTTGGATTCAGGCCAGGAAGTTATTATCTCAGTCACAGATGAACCAGAGCCCAGCTCTACCACAGATAACATCGTGCATAGTACAAAACACATTAAAGATACCTTGTTAGGCCTTGAACTCGATAGTCAGACGAATACGTCCACAACTTTCGCTGCAACCGGAAATTCTACATCACTTGAAGATGAGATATTGAAACTTCAGGCAAAGCGGAAGCAGCGAATTGCTGATGTTTGCCACGAACACAAATTAAAAATCGGCGGGAATTTTCTCTACAAGGATACTTACAAACACATTTATGTCATTGAAGAACAGAAGTTGTTATTTTGTTACATCCCCAAAGTTGGCTGCAGTAACTGGAAGCGCGTGCTCATGGTGCTAGATGGGAAACGTGACGTAACTGATGACATCACGAGCAGAGAGGCACACGCGCTTAATGGAATAACGCGTTTTGGTATGATCAGCACAACGAATCAAGAATATCGTTTGCGAAACTATCGTAAGGTGATGTTCGTGCGAGATCCGCTCGCGCGCGTTGTCTCCGCATACAAAAACAAGTTTGCGGATTTGGCCGTTTACCGCACGGCCCCACCCGTTTTTCACAAGTTCGGGAAGAGAATTGTTAAAAGATATCGGAAGAATCCGTCTCCTCTGGCTTTGGCGACGGGCGAGAATGTCACTTTTGCAGAGTTTGTGACGTACCTGACGACAACAAATGAAAGGTTGGAATTCGACAGACATTGGAAAGAAATGTATAAACTTTGCTCACCCTGTCAAATCCGATACGATTTTATCGGCAAGCTGGAAAATGCCTATGACGAGGCCGAGTATGTTCTGCGGAACATGAACTTCACACGCTCCCTGAGCTTCCCCGGGCGAGAGAACAGCCACCCGACAAATGTGAGCAGCAGTAGAACCGATCAATATTTTGAAAATTTCTCGAAAGAAACTTTGAGGGCGCTTTGGGACGTTTACCACACAGACTATGAACTGTTTGGGTACCAAAAGCCGGACTATATCACGTGATGCTTTGAGACAAAACTACGATCGCAAAGACCTTTGAAAATTCAGGGAAACATCTATTTAAAGGGATTGGGTATCTTAGTCTCAGATTCTGAAACAAAACCCTGGATTTAGCTCATGCTGCAATCATAATTATAAACATTTAGGTCAGTCACGAACCCCATGGCAGCCGATCACCTGTCAGATTACCAAGATATTTACGATTGGAAATTGAAATATCCAAAACCGTTTTCTTAACGGTTTTTATAACACTACAGTCTGTTGGGGGAAATGATTATGGTAAAACTGGTCACTCCAAGATTTTTACTTTGTTGAGGTACTTCATGACCATTTTGAATCGCAATTTTGTTTAGGGCTTCAATAGTACACCATATCACAGACACTGATAACACGTAGGGTCATGCATCTCAGAATGAACTTTGTTAAACCAGGAAGCTGTAATGAATGGAGACCCCGTCTCGAAAGAATTTCCCGAGGAAAAGATATTCAAGATTAACTTGGCTCAACAAAAAGAAATGTAACCCTCTACAGCCATCAAATCCATCTACAGCTGTCCTTATCAATGCACAGTTCCCCTCTAGTATTCCAAATATTACGAAATGTTACGCAACGTCGTCTGCTTCCCGAAGTTCTCTATTCACTCGGTCGTAAAAATATGCAGGCATCGAGCTTTGAAGACATGCGTGGCACCGACAAATTAGGTCATGTTCAGTGAAGATGTATTTAGCTATAACATATCAAATACAGAATTCCCAATATATGACCAATGAAACTTTATTTTGGTTATCAAATGCTTTTTTCGTGCTCGGATAGCTCTACTGAAGACGAAACCATTTTAACCAGCAAAATCGACCAAGGAAATCGTGAGTTGGAGCGAATGTAAGGTTTTCCTCATCATGATTTTCTCATCTAATTATTGACATTTTCCGAAAATTTCCGAAATTTGTTTATAGCTAGGAAGGTAGTCCAAAGGTTTATCTCCCTAAAGAACTAAATGAAATTGTGTTATACGTTTGCGCATTTGTTGGACGATGGTTAGAAGTTGTCAATTCATCACCACTTTTCACCCAAGTACGGGCCGGCAACGCATAAGCCGCCGTGCTCGCTGGCCTGGGCTGTAGGTGGAACGGGAGGACTTTGAGCCACTAGGGAGCTGTATGGTCTCGGAGAGGGATTAAGGGGATTACGGTAGGGGAAACAAAAGACGCGCGGTGCCACGGATGGCTTCAAAGGGGCCTCTTGGACGGGATCTCCATTAATTACAGCTTCCTGGTTAAACGATGCCTTTAAGGCGATTTCAAAAGCCAGATCCATCATCGATTTAAACGTGCAAATATAAATGTATTGCGTAATAATTGATATGGGAAATACTATGCTCTTCTGAAAAATTCGCTCCAGAATACTTTTCGAAATTCTTTGCAGTCGTGTTATTGTTTTGATAAAACTTAAAGCCACACTGTACTACTTATAGCTACTTGCGCCCTCTATATAGCAAAAAATGCCTAATCGATGACAATTGGTCCCCATGATCTCCTTTTTCTTATGTTAAATGTGAGCTTATTTTATGAGATAACAACCTGTCGGTGACTATGTTTGGAGGTCTAATCCCTCCTGGCCAAACTAGTACAGAGGGGCTTTAATAATAATTTTTTTTTTTTTTTTTTTGTAAAGCGCAAATCACATGATGTATGCGCTTCCAAAGACCTTTGAAAAGTATTATCATAGCTTTAGCTCCGGCAGCCGTTATCAGTGCATAGTGCATTTCAAGGAATAATCCTACCAGGTACCCATTTAACTCACCTGGGTCGAGTTATTTATTAATTAAGAGTATGCAACGATTATGGATGAGCTTGCGAGTTAAAGTGGGTGTCAATAAGCGAGTTCGTAAATAGCTCTGGAATGCATAAACACGATGGATACTTCCCACCTGTGCATTTTTAGAATAATCACTGCCAAAGTGATGGAGGTGCTTCATGAATATCTTTTGTTTGCCTCTTTAGAAGAATACTTCCACCTGTGTATCAGATAAATGTACTGTTGGTGCATAAATGAATACTGATTACATAACTTTCATGAGCACGATCCGAGTATTCGTCTCAATGGTTTTACAATTTGGGTACGAATTACCTTTATCTGCCCATGCGCAAATCATAATTACGAACTCGCTTATTATGCTTATGTTTGCCTCAGGGCCTATATCATCTTTAAAATATAATGATACCACTACCTCATACAATTGGCCATTTTTACAACAATTTGATTGGAGCAAGTTATGCTAATGCATGACCACAAGCCAGTGTTGTTTAAGAATTTATCGTAATTTTTATCCTGAATGGACCTGCATATCGAGAAATATGTTAACACAAAATGCTCTGATTATATATCGTACATTGTTTTAAATCAGATAATGCAGTAAGTAGGCATAATATTGTTTTGCCTACTTGTAAGAAAGGGGAACTTTTGCCCCGTGCTGACAGAATGATTGATACGGTGTTTTTGTTGATTTGTGTATGTTTTTTCTGATGTTTGTTTTGTTTTGCTCTGCATTCTCTTTTTTTCATCTGTTATCATAATGGCTTCAATTGAGATAATAGGGCCACGTTTAATAACGAATACAACAATCGCAAAGACCATGTCATTACACAACCGAACATGATTTATAGAGGCAATTTTTTAAGTTTTATATTAAAATATCCCTTGAGGTGGTTTCTTGAAAGTCTTTGCGACCTTGTTGGTCATGTTTTTCTCTTTTTGTTTAGGTGAACAAACTTTTATCTTGGGATTGATGGTACAGTATGATTTATTGACATTTCTGACTTAGGAATTCCATAAATAATTTTTCCCAATTATTTTGTCATGCTTTATACAGGTAAATAAATGTATATATTGGGAATAATGATGCAGTATAAATTATTGGCATTTCCCAGTTTCTTTCTGACTTAAAAAGGCCTTAGTGATTCTGTTGTTAATTGTTTTGTTATGATTTGTACAATTTATAATAACAACATCTCCATTAATTTTTTAAAAGTATTTTCTCCATCTAGATGAAAAGCGGAATATTTATTATGATAGTACTTGTTTCGAATGTTGATATTGTTTGTGTTCCATACGAATCGTTCTTCATTCTTTTCCTTCTAACATTTTTTAATAAGATACACTTGTAATGTTTCAACAATGATAATTGCTTTTGATTAGGTTCCGGAATTCTTCTTGTTCTCGGTCTGACATTTTATGTCTAATTCCTGGGTTTCATAAGCATATCAACTCATGCAGAACCAACGAATATTAAAAGCAGTAGTTAAAATGACTTTTTGTGTATGGATTTGTACTGATTTTTAACATTTGTCTCTCTCTCTCTGTTTTTTCTTCCTCACTCTATCTTTCCCTCTCTCTTTTTCTCTTTCTCTTTCTCTTTCTGTCTTTCTTCCTTCTCTCTCCTGTAGGCATCCGCAATGATCGCTGTTTCATTTGCACCTTTGTTATGTAGTTCATATTTAATCTAGCTAAATTCATTATCATACATATATTGTAATACACAGTCGGATTCACATGTTCCTCTTTTTATTATTTAGTTAAAAGGGATAGGATCTTTGTCTCAGATTCTGAAAAAAAATCCTGGATTTAGCTCACGCTGCAATGGTAATTATAAACCTTTGGGTCAGTCAGGAACCCCATGACTTTACAAGCCGATCGCCTGTCTGATCATCAAGATATTTATTATTGGAAATAATCGAAATTTCAAAATTCGTTTTCCTAACGTTTTTTAAAAAAACATTACAGACTATTGGGGGAAATGAGTATGGTTAAACTGGTCACTCAAAGATTTTTAATTTTGTTGAGGCACTTCATGATCATTTTGAAGCGCAATTGCATCTCAAATTGAACATATTGTTAAATGACATGCCTTGAAGATGCTTTACATGTGACACATGAACAATCAAAGCAACAGCAACAAATTGATGGCATTTTAAAATAATTTGTTACGGTAATTATTGTATTCATTTATTTAAAATGGTTTATTTCATAAAAATACATTCGTGGCACGAGAGCCGAATTGCAGTTTAAAAAAAACAAAAAACATCAGTGACAAAGTACAGTTACACGTAAAACATATGCATGATAACATTATGGTAGTAAAGTTGCTATTTTTTTCGTGTATATGATACATAGTTGTGCTTCTACGACACCTGCTCCGGCTACATATACTCCGCGGTAATTCAGTACATTAATCAAACTCCCAATCCCAACCCGGTTTATAAGAAACCTACACCGCACCTAACCCAACAATAAGCACAAACCCAGCTAAAAACTCAATAAACAAAAAACATCCCCATTGAACCCCACATCCCTGATGAAATAAAGCCTGGAGCAACCGCCGCAGAGCATGTGTCAGGTCGCCATCGTCTCACATTATGGCAAATTGCTTTGTACATATACAGAAATCTGAATATTATTACTATATTTGCCATAAAATTATATATTGAACTTATACAATATATTAATAAAAAGAAAATTGTTTGAAATTCGAAAGAATTAAATGTAATGGGTGGAAAGTGCATAGCCAGATGGGTAGTGTATTTTCTTCAATTACAGAAACAGACAACAACATAAACCAAATCCAGGAATTATAAAATCAAATAGATGCTACAATGAATTGAACAAATTATACATTGTAGGTAGATTGCAGAAGATGTTGTATTTTAACCAATTTAGTAAAAGGTAGAGTATTGCATAAAAATGATTTTCGCATAAAATATGGATCGCCAAAAAACATGGGTGAAAAGTTGTAATAATCGATATAATGTGCATCATCTTTGGAATTGATAAAAAGTCGAACAGGATTTGTACATCTGATTTAGTTAACAAAGTTAAATTCAACAATAACACTATCCAAAAAAGCATTAACATGTCACCCTTTTATTTAGGAAGAAATATCAGAGAAATAGAGAGGGAGAAAGAAGGAAAGTGAGAAAAGGGA
Organism: Strongylocentrotus droebachiensis; assembly: GCA_035222895.1. Lineage (NCBI taxonomy): Eukaryota > Metazoa > Echinodermata > Echinoidea > Camarodonta > Strongylocentrotidae > Strongylocentrotus > Strongylocentrotus droebachiensis. The sequence continues at coordinate 94,308 of JAVYIG010002487.1, read as the reverse complement.
GAGAGAGGGGAAAGCGAGAGAGAGGGGCAAAGAGAAAGAGAGAGAGTTAGAGAGAGAGAGAGAGAGAGAGAGAGGGAAAGAGAGAAAGAGAGAGAGAGAGAGAGAGAGGAGAGGATAGATGGAGAGAGAAAAAACCATTGCAATATTGAGACAATTGTCAACAGGGTGTCCATATGTTTTCATAGATGCCATTTATTAGAATAATAATTTTTGCCGGTTCGCACTAGAACTCAAAACTCCAAAAACTTGCCCCCTCGGAATTTCGGCCATTGAATGACGAAAAATTCTTGAACTAAAAATGAAGAATAAGTCCATGAAATTCCATATTTATGTCTTAAATGTTTTTTTGTTTTAAACTATAACTAATTTACTATTCATATATCTGCGAAGTGATAATTCTACATTGCTTATAAAATTAATGGATAAATGTTCATTTTTGACTGTACACAGTACATTGGACCAATTGGTCGAAAAGACATAAATTTGGTATCACTCAGTATATCAGAAATTCAAAGACAATATTGCACCAATGAGCACATCTGAAATTCAAAGATAATTTACTGCACCAATCAGTACATATTCAATTCAAAGATGATATTGCATTCGATCTACCCCCTATGACACCCATCCTCCATTTTTTAATATCTACCAATTGGTCGAAATTAGATAAGTTTGGTATGAAAAGATAGGGGACTGGTGTGGATTCTGCCCCCGACCCTTCAAAGGTTAATCCCCCCAAATTGAATAATTGTATTTCAATAGTCAGAATGCGAATCGCATACATAAGTTGTTGCTAGGTAGGACAAACAAAATAGTTTGCCCTACCTAACAGCATGTGACATTCACGATTTGCTTACTGGCTATTGAAATACAAATATTTGTAACAGGTGAATTAAATAATTCATATCAAGGCACTTTACATGGATGAATGTATTACATTTCATTACATTACGAATCTGGCCTGTTTTCGTCAATCTCGTTGTCGTGTTTGGATACACTATGAACATGACGGACAAAGAAAGAGGACACAATATACAGTTCCTCAGGTAGACAAAGGAACATCCCTTCCCTGCTATTATGTAAAAATGTGTAGAACAGGTGTCACATGCATATTCACCTGTTCTACACATTTTTACATAATAGCAGTGAAGGGATGTTCTTTTGTCGTCCACAGCAATTGTTGAGGGTAGAATGAGGAACTGTATATTTTGTCCTCTTTCTTTGTCCGTCATGTTCATAGTGATAGTAAATTATTCACAGGTTAATCCAAGGAAAGTTCAAGCCAAATTCCTTTCTCAGTGCCCGATTGTGCGGGCGATAGAAGTCGTAAAGCTTTTGGACAAGACCATCGGCAATCTCGGGGTGTTTCCTACCCTTCTGCGAGTTCAGACAATTCACATCGGGTCTGCTCTCAATATTTGCACAATAAAAATGTTTCTTTTCGTTATACTTGAAGTGAAATCTTTGGAAAAATGGCGGCAGCTCCAAGAAGCGTTCCACTTTGACCAAAATTGGAAAGGGGTCTTTGCTGAAGGCGTTACCGTCTATGATCAGAACCCGTTCCTCAGGTATTTGCTGGTACAAGGATTGTAAATCTATGGCATACAATCCAAGACGAACGATGGATGCGAAAGGGTTCACGCGGCCAGTTTCATCCAGTACGGTAGCGTTCAGAGTGCCCTTAAAACCCTCGAGTTCTTCGAACTTTTTTCGCTCTTCCCCATGAAAGCGATCAACGATGGTTGACGTATGCACGAAATCAGACACCAGGCGTTGCACGGGATCACGGAGCATCAAAATAAGTTTGATATCAGCGGGGAGATGGTTCCGCAACATCAGCAACAACTGTGGTTGCATGTCGTTAAAGAGACCTGGGTATCCCGTGACAGACATCTGCATGAAGGATGTCATGCGAAAAGTCTCCCTCCATTCAGCCATTGTTGCATCAGTGATGTCCGGACCAGGTTGGATAGACGTTGAGAACGAAACCTTGGGGTGAAGTCCAAGATACCTAGCCATGGCGGTTGTCCCGCCTTTCTTTACACCAATGACAAGCGCATGTGGCATTCGCTTCTTGCAGTTCCTGGCGCTAAGGTCCGCTTGAGGCAGTAGTTCTTCAGGGTGGTATCTTAGAAACCTGTAGCAGGTAGTTTGGTTGTCCTTGGACAATCCTTGATGATCTCGCCTCCGGAAGAAAGGCGATAGGAACCTGAGCGAGGCAAAGCTGTCTTCGTCATGGCCTCTCCAGTCGCTCTCTTCGGCAGGGCTATGCATCAATATGATAAGTAGCATTATGGTGAGAAAGCAACTGATTGTGACAAGGGTTTTCCTCCTAGCTCTTCTCATAGTGCTTGGGGATCTTGAAAGAATGCCCGCTTAAAACTACTTTTTGGCACACCACGGTTCGTCCGCTCCCTTGTCATTCAAATCTGTATGGGACTGCTTTGCACGTGAGTTGAGATTAGAAGCCTGATACTTAAGCAATCTCAAAACTTAAACATAAATCTTCCTGGATAGATCTAATAAAATCTTCTCCGATCGGTTTGATCAGTCTTCGAGAATATGATGGCTTTCTTACTGAATCTAGACAATACCTGCTCCCACGAATGACAACAAATATATCATCGGTGTCCTCTTAGATGCAGTGTCGGAATCTGCAATCCTATAACACTGGTTCCGTTAACAGCTCACTTAGCTTGTCTTCGAAAAGATTTTCAGCATCTGAAAAAGACAAAGTGAGAGAAAGGTAGAGAGAGAGAGAGCGGGATTTGTATTGAATGTTTCATGTGGTTCGATATTTGCTCCTGCATATATACGTCACAGGTTTGGGGCGAGGATTGCAATTGAGTTTTAAGGTTCTGTATATGAATGTTGGGATTGGTAAGGTCCAGTAATTGATTTAGATTGAAGTCTGGAACTTGGTTAGCAGTGGTTAGTGTAGAAATTGCCGCCAGGGCATGTGTCATACTCGACCAGATTCTGGTCGTTTTAAATATTTTTTCTTTGAGTGCAAATTCCCCATTCCACACAAATTCACCTACGCGAAAGGGTCTGTCAATCGTGCGTAATTCTGCTGTACATGTATTGCAAGTGTGTGAGCGGACGCGCACGTCGCGACGACGCGACGTAAGGATTAGAGAACTGTTCAGGTAATGGACTAGCTTTACACAGCCGGTTTTCAATGCTCTTTAAAGGGGAAGTCCACCCTGATAACAAGTTTGTTTAATACAAGGACAAAAATGAAAAGAACATACCAGTTAAGGTTTGAGAAAATTCGGACAATTAATAAACAAGTTATGGAATTTTTAAATCCATATGTTGTTTAGTTATAAAGAATCTATGTTGGATTATGCAACATGTTTTTCAAAAGGTGGCGATTAAGAATAGAAAAAAAAATGACTTAGGCCTATGCTGATTTCTCGAAAGTCTCTGCGATCGCGTTCACAGGATCAGGCAAATAACCTGTAGCTAAGCTCATGAATAAATAAAAATGATAAATTCACCAATAACTCAAATTTACCAATAACAAAATAACCTATAACTAAGCTGATGGAAAAATTAAAATAATCAATTCACCAATAACTCTAAAAAACTATAACTAAGCTCATGAATAAATTAAAATGATAAATTCAACAATAACTCAAATTTACCAATAACTAAAATAACCTCTAACTAAGCTGATGAAAAAAATTAAAATAATCAATTCACCAATAACTCTAATAAACTATAACTAAGCTCATGAATAAATTAAAATCATAAATTCAACAATAACTCAAATTTACCAATAACTAAAATAACCTCTAACTAAGCGCTCATAAATAAATTGAAATGATCAATTTACCAACAACCCAATCGAAAAGACTTTCGACAAAGAAACACAAGGCACTGATCGTTGTCTCGTGCGTCAGCTATTGAAATGACACTGAAATATTACGTAAGCCGGACACACTTTCCATCATGCTATAGTATAGGGAAAACAACAGAGTAAGGAAATAGGCCTCTAGTTGATTCCTCGAAAGTCTTTGCGATCGCATGATATCATCTTTTCGGCGATTACTTACCTTGCGTCAATCTTGGTGGTGGCTGTGTCCTGCAAATGACATAAATGTCGGATCATGGATGATTACATCAGTGTTCGGTGAGGTACAGTCCGGTGTGGTCTTCGCTCGGTTCCAATTCTGGAGAGATGTAAATGATGGATTTAATCTTAATTGATTTATTTATTCACAGTAGATTTAACAGTAGTCGCAATAGAAACAGGAATTTCACGATGTAACTGTATTAATATGTTTAAAAGATTTTCAATTAGACTCCTAAGCTAATCAAGAGGAAGAATTTAACTGTATAGTAACCAAACTCAAGACTTTGTTAGTAATAAGCTATCAAGTCTTAGCAGTTGAGCCTTCGGGTGAAGCAGACTGTACAACTCTTACCAATAAAGTTGAACCTTTCCAACGTATATATCTACATTTGCTCCTACAGTTGAGCGCTGTCAGAAATTGCAGTTTTACTAAACTTGCTTATGTATATATATATACATATATAAATATATATATATATATATAAGTACTGCACAGTGCAAAACACACGTGAGCACGAAAATTAGCCCCCTATGAGGACAGTACGAACGCTGAAACACTAAAGCAGGTGAGCCAATGCACGAGCTCTTTCTACTACTAGACCATCGGGAAAACAACAACAACTCTGTCTCAGGCCTTTACCTGTAAGACCTTCAAAAAGTACCAAGCGGAGTAATCATTTATTCCAATTCAACCCTGTGTAAACCATTCACTTAATGAATATAAAGTCGGAGTACATATGAATGTAGATTCTCATAAAAGAAATAAACCCAATAGACATGCTTACCATTACCTACTGTAGGTTGAACGCATCCATGTTAAATGGAGAACGGCTAGATAGTTGTAAATGAATGGGCGCGCTTATATCGATTTGCCTCCCGTATTTTGGCCGGTATCGACTTCAAAGTATTGTATGAGGGTTTCAATGGCACAAAGCAATGATTTAAGAATGGCTGGGAGCTTTAATCGATATTCCCACAAAGCACGGTCTTGCCTTTAAAATATGCAAATGCCTATTCTGGCCTAGTCTAGATATTTCCTATCTTTATGATAATATGCCCATGGCCCTATATTTGCTGCAAGCCGCCGAAGATGGCGTTATCAATGAACTCGTCGAAGTTTAAGGGAAAGTAAAAAGAAAAGAAAGTGAAAGATATTGATTGAGATGGAAAGAAAGAGAGAGAGAGAGAGAGAGAGAGAGAGAGGGAGAGAGATGAGGAAGAGGGTGAGATGGAAGTGAAAGGTAAAGGCATAGAGTGAGATGGAAAAGGTTGAGAGAATAATGGGGCCGAGGACTCCCAACAATTTATACATTTAGTTCTTGCCTATTTCTATTGGCTGATAACTAATTCGAAATTTGAAACACGATCGATGACGTCAGACGGGAAGGCAGAGAGTCAAGACAGGGAGAAAGACAAGAAGAAAAATAAAACAAGAACAAGGACAAAGACAAGAACAAGGACTAATGCAATAACAAGGGCAGGGGCAAAAACATACACATCACAAGGCAAAGACGACAACAAGGAGAAAGGCAAGAACAAAAACAAAGGCAATAGGATAGGGCAAAGACAAAAAAAAAGGAAAGAGATGTAATTAGGCTTTTATATGATGCTAACAGGAAACATTTGAGTCCAGAACTTGGAGGAGATTTTCCCCTTGAATTTGTTCTAAATACATGTAGCTGCATTTACCATGCAACACATCATATACATATTTTACATTATTAGTTTGTATATTGTAAGACATTGTTGAGTACTGATTCTTGTTTTTTCTAAGTATCGATTGTAAAAGTAAATTCATTATTGTTTGTTTTGTTACGTTCTCTAAACTGATTTGTACCAAAATACTTTGTTTTAAAGGTAGGCGTTACTACTGCAGCTAGAAGGGATTATACCACACAGCGAGCCAGCGAGGTCACTGTAACAGGTGGCTATCTCATTAACCCAGCTCTCATTTAACATAAGAAAAAGAGGATCATGGGGGACCAACAGGCACCGATTTGGGAAGTTTTCTATATAGACGGAGCAAGTAACTACAAGTAGGACAGTGTGCCTTTAATAGCTGTTTAAGGGGTTAGGCTCGACTAGCACATGTGCTATTATCTGGCTCCTTTTACCAACCAATAGTTTCTCTTCCTGTATATGTAATTATTGTTTAAAATGTATGGAATGTATTGCTGTTGGTAAATAAATCAAATCAAATCAAATCAAATCAACACAAAATCTTTTTTTTTCTTCTCACATTGCGGTGTTTCATCGGTACTTGCATAGCAACTGGCTGCAAACACGACGGCAAATCGAAGTCGAAAAACCCACCTCTGGATTTTGGTTTTCGAATCGCCCGCCGAATGTTCACCTATTCTTTGCAGTGTAAAAAGAAAACTTTGGTGAGAAAGCGGTTTGTTGTCACGTGACTCTCCTCGCATGCAGGGCATCGTCAAATAGCGCATGCGCACTACTCATCCCAAAACGGGTATAAGAAAACTTTGACGGTTTTTCATGTGTTTTTCCAGTAGTGTATAACCATGGACCTACTACCATCCTATATTTCTAGTCTGTTTTGTCCAATCCACCAGTCAAGATATCCATTGTACGCTCAAGGTCAGATCCTCTTATTCTGCAAATCCCCCGCATCAATTCGAAGAAGGGTCAACAAAATATAACTTTGTCTGGTCCCACTATTTGGAATAGTCAGTCATTAAACATTCGTGCCTGCTCCTCTGTCGGATCATTTAAGTGAAATCTCAAGACTTATTTGTTTTCTTTGTAATTTTTTTTGACAAGGCGTTGTGTAGAGTTGTGTGGGATGTGAACGAGGTTGTGTGCACAACTGTTTGAACACAGCTTTACACAACAAATTTACAGTGTATGCACTTAGAGAGCAAAATGATTATTCTGTTTTATTTACTAATGTAAAGCGCTTTGAGCATGTTTATAAAAGGCGCTATATAAACATCAATATATGTATAGTTTTAAAAGATTGTTTTCAATGGCCTTTTGGATTTGTAAATGGGCCTAATTAAAAAAAAAATATTATATATAAAAAAAGATTAATCCTAGAGGTTGACGTGTTATTCGCTGGACTATTTTACAATAGCGCGCGCTGGCGCTTGTTCAGCATTTAGCTCTACTCGTACCGGGAGTGACTCAGAATACACCATCCACATCACCATCGAAGTAGGTATCACACACTGTACTGCTGTACATGTGCGCACGCGCACATGTATTTTGCCACGTCGTGGGTGGTGGATTTTGTCGACCATTTTCTTTTACTTGGCAGACTAGATTGGATTGTACTTGGCCCGTTTTGTACTTCAGAATCCAGGACTCATTTTGATCGTAAGTTTGATTATTTGCGTAGACCAGTCTACATTTATAAAATTTAAAGCATTCTCGTGAAATAAGCCGTTGGTCTTTAAGTGTGTCCACACACAGTCTTTGCTCTTTCGTGTAAAATCTGAAGAGGTGGCCATATCCCCCAGCCTACATAAAACTAACAGTATGGTATATCGTACTGGGAATTCTTTAATATAGGTTTTCCCGCCCAATTTCATCCGATTTAACGATGCGATTATTCAATTTCGAGCGAATTGAATGATCACCGAGGTAAACATTCAAAAAGCTAACTACACTGTTGGTCATAATGGTGGAATAATTATTTTTACCCCAATTTATTGAATGATTTTGACACTGATTTATTCCTAATAGATCTAGATAATAATATACATTCTCAGATTTTATTGAATGAAAATTGGGGAGTGTTTGTTTTGCGTGACTGCTAAAGCATGTGTGTGCTAATATGCTAATCAACTAGGGGACCTACGTCCTTAAGTCATAACTGACAGTAATGGGGATTAATGCCTCATAAAAGGACACTTATATAGGACATCGACACGGTTTTGATCCTGGGGGCTCACAGTGATGAAGGCATCGCTTAGCCAATGAATCACTAAATTGAATGGATTTCTCTCTAAATTGAATGAAATAATATTTGAAAGGAATGATATGAAACCAAATTGAATGATCAAGGAATGAAAATGAACCATGGGAGCAGAGAGTTGACAAAAATCGTTCGAACTTGAACGCCTACTCATGAATTCGAATGCAACTCTGATGAAAGTGGGCGGGAAAACCTATAAAACAAGAGGTGGTTAGTGGAGCCAGACGTAGTCTCAGCGACAAAACCGTCGACATCAGAGACTAAAGATTTCGGTCTACCCCCAGCCCCAGGCTTAGATGAACCGCTACGAAGAAAGTCAAAATGAATGAAAAGTGGCTTATATTTCACAAAAATGCAAGGTCTACATGTAGAGATATCATGATGTTACATTGTACTTGTATAAATTTATATGTCGTAGGTAAATATAGTTCCCTAGCTAATTTAATTTCCAACTAGATCTTACACTAAGACAAGTAAACTGCTTTCATCAGTAGAGAACAGGCGCAGGGTCGATCGGGAGACTCTCTTATTTGAGAGACTGGCCCTCATATTGGAGACTTGCTTACAAAAGAACAAAATTAGAAACAGCATCAACGACATGTCAATTTTCGCTGCCAAAACTTTGCCTCTCTGAGGTCAGAAAGCCCATGATTTTGTATATGGATCAAAACGACAAAGCTGTTATAAAAACAAAAGTAGATGGTAACATTTTGAAATTGACAGTCAAAAGGATTACATTTTCAAGAGGAATGTGCTTATCGTATTTTGATTTGAGCCAAGGGTATCCCTTTGCAGGAAATGTTATAAAGGAAATTGGTATGAAAGATAAGAGACTTTCTCCCGAGTCCCAAATGAGCTACTAAACATCTTGACGAAAGTCTCTGGTAATTTATACATAACTTTCCATGATTTTAGTCGATTTTGTTTTCTTTAATTTACATAACTGTAAAATCAATTATCATTTATCAACAGAACATAACAATTCATGATATTTGTTTACGTTTCAACTATAATCTAGATTGGAGTATAATTAAGACCCTAACATCCCCGAGTACAATAAAATGCAATTTTATGTTCTTTTCATAGTTTTATGAGTAGTACAGGCGCAAGGTTAAAATATGGAAGACTTACTCCTATTTAGGAAACTGTCTATAATGTCAGAGACTTTCGTCAAGATGTTTGGTAGCTCATTTGGGACTCAAGAGAAAGTCTCTTATCTGGCATACCAATGTCCTTGATTACATTTCAATTATACCCACTTACTTCACCTGGATCGAGTGTGGTCAATGGAGATTAATGCATTTCCAAAGCACATTAGTGCCGTGTCGGGGATTGAACCACAACCCTTGAATTTCTAGACAAGTGATTAAACCACTCGACTACGACACTTCTACTGATGAATTTGGTAGTCAAGTTTGGGGCTTGGAAATGCCAGAGGCATAGTTAACGTAGGTTACTGAGCAAGCAGTTATGTCGATATTGTATTCTGGTTTGCCTGTAGATATAGATAGCTGGGAAAATATTGTTAGGTATTTTGCTAGAAGCACATGTTTGAAGGTTGAAATAACAGATACTGAATAATTATATAGATTTATCACACAGCGTATTGCATATTTAGTTCTAAATCAATATGTGCGAAAATTGTGTCAATTTCTATACATACTCTAGTTCTGTTGGAGGGGTAGCATATAATACAACTCGACTATTTCATATATTGAAATATAGGGATGGCTAAATAAAAAAATCATATATACAGTTGTATATTGAAATAAAAATATGTTACAAACTCATGGGTAAGTATTCCTGTTAATATTTCAACCAGAGACTAAGTTTACGTTGTCGACAAAAAGTTCACTTCCAGTTTATTTTTATACTGGGACATGTTTTATGTATTATATAGTTGGTAACATTTAGTCAAGACACAATAGGGCCTAACCGATCACTACTCACATAAATAGTTGACAAGGTATTAATCAGTACAGTAATAACAGGTAGACGTTAGTTTAAAAAACGCACATCTCCCTGGTAATACCTATTTTTTTATCAAATGATCGACAAATGCTCTTGGGTGATCATATTTGCGTCCTTGATGTAGTGTAAAGCAGAGAAGAAAAAGAAAGAAGACAAACGTGAAAAGAGAAATAGAGAGAGAATATCTACTTGTATCCTTTTTAGTTTGGAAGGCAACATTTTCTGCAAAGGGACAAGGAGTATTTCCTCTCCCGGTGCGGTCAATCTTCCCCCTCAAAGTTTGACCATCTATATAGCGTTTTTTTCAAGCAGGGTGCCGCAATACATCTCTGAGATACCAAACGAACATTCGGTTATATAAACATATATTGATCGAATAACTCCGGCTTCTTGAAAACCCAAGATTAGAAACCTCGAGAGTTTGTAATTTCACGAGGAAATCGCTCGCTGCATTTAGAAACAGGATGATTTATGCAGCCAAGTGAATACCTCCAAATGTAGGCAACGATGTACCGTAATATATCATACATCTTTTCTACCGAACTTGCTTTTTTACCACGGTCATTCGTTTCACTCGCTTGCAACATGTAGCTACAGGGAAATTCTGGGCAATGGTATGGTCGAATATCCTCATATTCAGGTATCGAAGTCACCGAATATATGAGTTTTTGTGTACATGTATATTCCTCGGCAAGGTGCTAGCATAGACAATACTTTGTTTTACCATATTAATTGTCATGTTTCCGCTCAGTCGCAAATTTACCATCAAATATGCCCGTACCTGTGTATATTTCAAATGACGCGTGCTATAGAGTGATGCATGCAAAGAGAATTTGTTGTGATCAATTCGGGATTTAGGTGAAGGGAAGCTTTTTATTTCTCATAAGGATGATGTGACAACACCAAAAATGTTAGAAAAACACTGGTCTGGAAGACTAAAGACTGGTACCCCCTCCCCCTAAAAAGAATAATAATGAAAATCACTGAGCCCACGCTACGCCACTGGCTATGGCAGCCTTCCAGTTTGAACTGACAATGGGCATTCCAGCTTTGATATCATCAATTATTCTTATTCTAATTTAGTGTCACACACATACGAATCAATACAAATAATGGGGCAGTTTTCGTTTTGGATTTCATTATTTTGAGAGTGAAGAGATAAAGAGAAATAAGCATTACAATTGTAATAATTTTCAACATAAAGAATAAATATTTGTTTCATTTCAGACAAAGTGGCATTTCAATTTGTGCCCTCGACTTCCTGTGCTTGTAATACGTGGCTGAACTTTCTCGCTTACATCTCTAGCTCCGCTAGGTTTATGCCTATTCGACTGACTTCACTATGGCTGAAAAGGTAAAACTACAGAGTCTGGAATGTTCAATATGCCAAGATGCCTTCAAAGCCCCCACCCTCCTAAATTGTGGACATTCTTTCTGCAAGGTCTGTCTGGACGAATACGACGAACAGCACCGAGGTCAAAATTTCATGCACTGTCCACTTTGTAGGAAACGCACCAAACTGGAACAACAGAGAGTCGCAGGACTTGCACCCAATTTCTCTTTAACAGACGTCGAGGAGGAACTAAATCTAAAGTTTAATGGTAAATCATCAGAGTACTGTTCCCTGCACAGTCAAGTCTTTAAAGACATTCTGTGTGAGGTTTGCAAGGAGTTCATCTGTCTGACTTGTTTGTTTGATAAACATCAAGGTCACAGCTTTAAGAAGAAGGAAGAGTTGGAAGCATATATGAAAAAGAAAAAGAAATCTCTCAGTCAAGAAAGTGAGAAGAAGAAAGCACAGATAAAAAAGTATATTGCCAATGCTGAGCGACATAAGGATGGTATTCATGCACATCTAGATAATCTAGATAGGGAAATAAGGAATCACTTTGATAACAAGTTACAGATTCTTCAGGAAGACAAAAAGTGCATATCAAAAGAAGTGGACAACATCCGCAACCACTCTGACAAGGTATTGACAGAGTTCATTGCTCACCAGAGACAGACATTGCAGAGCATTGATGTTAAGAGTGGTCTTTTGGTACAAGAGGGAATTGCAAGTACTAGTACTTGCAATTTTTCAGGCTCTGATGCAATGAAAACACTTTTCATACAATTCCTAGGTCTGAAAAATGATTTGGAGAGAGACCTGAACAACCCGTCCATAGCGCATGCCCAACAAGATGTTGAGAACATCCGATTTTGGCCAGCTGATGAGAATGATCTTGATCTAGGTACTCTCGGCCAGGACGCTAGAGAAAGCGGGAATGATTCTGACCAAGGTTCTCAGGAAGCTAGAGTAAGCGAGGATGATCTTGACGAAGGTTCTCTCGACCAGGAAGCTAGCGAAAGCGAGAATGATTCTGACCAAGGTTCTCAGGAAGCTAGCGAAATCATGGATGATCTTGACGAAGGTTCTCTCGACCAGGAAGCTAGCGAAAGCGAGAATGATTCTGACCAAGGTTCTCAGGAAGCTAGAGTAAGCGAGGATGATCTTGACGAAGGTTCTCTCGACCAGGAAGCTAGCGAAAGCGAGAATGATTCTGACCAAGGTTCTCAGGAAGCTAGCGAAATCATGGATGATCTTGACGAAGGTTCTCTCGACCAGGAAGCTAGCGAAAGCGAGAATGATTCTGACCAAGGTTCTCAGGAAGCTAGAGTAAGCGAGGATGATCTTGACGAAGGTTCTCTCAACCAGGAAGCTCGTGAAAGCGAAAATGATTCTGACGAAGGTTCTCAGGAAGATAGAGTAAGCGAGGATGATCTTGACGAAGGTTCTCTCGACCAGGTAGCTAGCGAAAGCGAGAATGATTCTGACCAAGGTTCTCAGGAAGCTAGCGAAAGCGAGGATGATCTTGACGAAGATTCTCTCGACTGGAATGTGAGCAAAGGCGAGGATAATCTTGACGAAGTTTCTCTCGACCTAAGGGTTCTGAAATTGCAAGAAACGATGATCCACCGCTACTAATGAGAATAGCTTTTTTTTTGTTGATGCAATAAATGAAAGGGATTTAATTGTGTCTTCGTAAAACTTGCCCAAACAATATTACAATAATTATTATAGGGAAGTACCATCGTATCATACATTAAAAACAATCTTTTAAATAAATTGTTTCATTTTTACAAATAGTTCCTACCCATTTACATTTGGATGTGATATATTGTAAACGTTCATTCCATGTTAGACTTTCATGAATACCTCCCGAGAAACCTAGAAATACGTTTTTGTTCTAAGGGCAAGATATCGATCAAAAAGTTAATCGTCATAACTGCAGCTCGGTGTGCATTTGGTTGTTTGAAGTATATGAAATGGGGTTTGTTTATATGATAGCGGGTATGTAACTTGTAGGTACTTGCGCCCTCTATACAGGCAATAATTCCTTACCGGTAACCGCTGATCCTTAATGGTCCCCTTTTAAAATTTTTAATTGAGAGCTGATTTGATGAGATAACCACCTGTCAGTGACCACGCTGGGAGGTCTAATCCCTCCTGTCCAAAATAGTGCAAATAGGCTTTAAGAGATAACTGATTTCACTTAAACCGTGTGGAAATTTTTGGTAATTCCTAAATCAAGGTTTTCAGTAGTGTTTCAATGTTATTGTGTGAGTAAAACATATTTCTGTTGTCTTCAAAGGGAATAAATAGCAAAACGGATGATGCGTTCCTTAAATCGTTTATATACGAAAGAAAAAGAAGTGCTCCCACAATGGAGTCCTGAGGGACACCACACCTGATCGGTAAAAAGCTGGACGCAGTACCATTGAATGAAATATATTGTTGTATGTTCGAAAAGTAATCTTCAAACGATACTAGTATTGTTTCGATTAACATTTTGTTTTTATTACACAAATTATATAAACTACTGTAAACTATTTGTTCAATAATTTCTGATACATACATGTACTACAGAGTATAGATATTGGGCGATTATCGATTTTTTTTTCATGTGGATTGTGCATTTATAAATAGGAATTACTTTCTCTACTTGAAAGAGATCTGGACATACTCCTGTTGAAAACGCTAAACTAAATACATGTTTACGAACTAATGGGGATTCAATGAAGTATATCATTTGTTTAAGAAGCGTAGTGTTATTCCTATCATGAACTTGTTATTTGGAGTTGAGTGGTTTTTTAATTAATTATTTGTGTTGAGTTTGTTTGGTTAAGGAGTAAAGATTTATCAATAAAACATAGAAGAAAATATGTAAACTCAACATTTGTAGTACACGTATCAGTTTATTATGCTAGTTATAGGCCAGTATTACTAAGGAGTACTTGAACGAAGTAGACATTATTATCATTTGAAGTGAGCATCTCATTAACTTTTATCGTCAAATTATTTTTTGGGGAGAGGTTTAGTTTTCTTTCCCATTGCCTCAGTGTTAATAGGCCACGTTGTAAAGTACACCCAGCTTTGTAAAGTATGGGACATAAAATGACCAAACAACTTTGACCAGAGAATGTAATTGAACATAATTAATGCTACTGCAACATTTGAAATGTGGACTTGTATTTCATTTTTGTTTTAAAGAATCTAAATCAAAGCTGTGACATTCAATCAAATATTATGAGAGGTAAAATGTACTTCAAATACAAACCAATAATAATGAATGCATATTCACCATAACACATCCTATTAACAGATTTTCATATATCTTATTTTGCATTCCTCTTCATCTTCATTGCTCAAGAAGTGAAGGGAGTCAAAGGACCCCTTACCAAAAAAGAGCAATGCAGGGTCCTGTTTATACCCTACATGTAGTGCTTTGAATGTGCATTAGGTATGCCTCTTCTACACACAGAATCCATCCCTTAAAAAGGACAAATTTCATTTCCAAACAAAAAAAGAAAAGACATCAATATTTGTATGCTATAAAGTGCAGAACTAGAATAAAATATAACATCCACTATATACGCTTGCATTGTAAATTTAGTTCAAATTATTTGTTGGTGAATTAATAGATGGTCGTTTATTATTTGTGTGGTAAATATCCTGCATAAATGAACCCACAGGCGAAGCAAAGATTTTTAGATGGAGGGGGGGGGGGCAGAAGTGAAGGGTCGCCTGAGCAGGAAACACAATCTGCATCACCATCACCCTTACATGCAGGCCCCACTGAACGTTTGTCAAAGTTGGTTGGGGGAGGCTAAAGTATTTACGATCAGAGTGGTGTGGGGGTGTAGGGGCAAAGTCCCCGGAAGCTCAGAGGTATAGAAATGTAATAAAGGTCAAACATATTTTGATACCTTTTTCATGAATTTGGCAGGTCACTGATTGGTGTTGGGTCCAGTTGGCTGCCCCATGAATCTCATGGATGTAGGGCATTTCATAACGGTCAGATAAACGTTCAGGGGCCCGCCTTAGATATTTGGTCGGGTCGAGAGGCGGAGCCCCCGGAATCTCAGGGTTTTTAGGCATTTAATTACGGTTAGATGATCATATTTATTTAACTTATTTGTGACACTGTCAGGACACTAATTGGCGTGGGGTCCAGGTGGCGGAGCCTACAAAGGGTTAATGGGTTTTAGGCATTTAATTACGGCCAGGTTATCATATTTTGATACTTTATTTTGTGACACTGGCCCGTCACTAAATGGCGTGGGGTCCAGGGGGCGGAGGCCCCAGGTAGGTCGGGTGTTTTTAGGCATTAAATTACGGTCAGATGAGCATCGGGGGGGGGGGGGGGGGCAGAGTCGCCGGAAGCTCAGCAGACTTAGGCATTTAATCACGGTCAGATCATCATATTTTGATACCTTATTTGTCACACTGGCAGGCCATTAATTGGCGTGGGGTCCAGGGGGTGGAGGCCCCGGAGCTCGGGTGTTTTTAGGCATGAAATTACGGTCACATGAGGTGGGGTCCAGTGGGCAGAGCCCCCGGAAGCTCAGGGGTCTTACATATTGCTCCGGTTGTCTCATTTTCGCTCGCTGGGACATTGCCAGCACAAACCACTGACCTCTACCTCCTGGACGGATCATCGCCCATTCCAATTCACTATACGTTACGTACTAAAAGGCCGTATTGTCTGACCGTTCATGAATATTCATGTTTTTGCTTACCTCGGCAAAATGTTTGCTTTTACTAAATGGAAAAATGACGGTGGGGGGTTTGGATGAAATGGACATAATGAACCAAGCAGAAGTGATCTATGATAATTCATGCTTCTTATTCTTTGTGTGCTTGACTTATAATCTTAAAATTGCTTGGCAAACTGAGTCCAAAGTTCGACTTGTTTAGTCCAGGCTAGGCCCCATAGGAAAAGATCCGAACCTTGCATTTTTATATATACAATGTTTTTTGATGGTTTCTTGTCAATTCGAGGGTGCTGATTCCAAATCCGATGAGTGCCAGACGCGAAACCTTGAGCATTTCTCGTAAACGGCGAAAATTCAAAATGGCCGCCGAAATGGCCGCCAAATCATGTAAACGCTTATTCTTTGGCCATTTAACAGGTTATTTTATGTTTTTTTGTCAATATAGGGGTGCTGAATCCAAATCCGATGAGTGCCAGACGCGAAACCTTATGCATTTCTCGTAAACGGCGACAATTCAAAATGGCCGCCAAAATGGCCGCCAAATCATGAAAACGTTTATTCTTTGGCCATTTAACAGGTTATTTTATGTTTTTTTTGTCAATATAGGGGTGCTGAATCCAAATCCGATGAGTGCCAGACGCGAAACCTTATGCATTTCTCGTAAACGGCGAAAATTCAAAATGGCCGCCAAAATGGCCGCCAAATCATGTAAACGCTTATTCTTTGGCCATTTAACAGGTTATTTTATGTTTTTTTGTCAATATAGGGGTGCTGAATCCAAATCCGATGAGTGCCAGACGCGAAACCTTATGCATTTCTCGTAAACGGCGAAAATTCAAAATGGCCGTCAAAATGGCCGCCAAATCATGAAAACGTTTATTCTTTGGCCATTTAACAGGTTATTTTATGTTTTTTTTGTCAATATAGGGGTGCTGAATCCAAATCCGATGAGTGCCAGACGCGAAACCTTATGCATTTCTCGTAAACGGCGAAAATTCAAAATGGCCGCCAAAATGGCCGCCAAATCATGAAAAGGCTTATTCTTTGCAAATGTTTGGCCATTTAACAGGTTATTTGATGTTTTCTTGTCAATTTGAGGGTGCTGAATCCAAATCCGATGAGTGCCAGATGCGAAACCTTATGCATTTCTCGTAAACGGCGAAAATTCAAAATGGCCGCCAAAATGGCTGCCAAATCATGAAACGGCTTATTCTTTGCAAATGTTTGGCCATTTAACAGGTTATTTGATGTTTTCTTGTCAATTTGAGGGTGCTGAATCCAAATCCGATGAGTGCCAGATGCGAAACCTTATGCATTTCTCGTAAACGGCGAAAATTCAAAATGGCTGCCAAATCATGAAAACGTTTATTCTAAGGACATTTATCATGTTGATTGATGTTTTGGGGCAAATTGAGGGCACTGATTCCAAAACCAAAGATTGCCAGATGCGAACCAAATGTGAATCTCACTACACCAATTATTATTACGCAGTTTTTTAATTCTTATCATCATAGTGTACAAATTGTTCACCAGAAGCTCATATAGCTGCAAACAAATAAACTTTTCCTTTATTAGGTTGATTTTCTCCTGTCCAATTATAATGAAAATGGCCGAAAAACCCAACATGTGCAATGATGTATGCCAACTGTATACCGAGTGTGTGCTTTATCTAGATGTTACTCACATAAGTTTAGATGCAATGCTATTGATTCCCATTGTTAGTCTTAATATGGGTAGCTTTACCATTGTGAGCATCAGATGGTTTATTATTCAAGGGTCAACAATTTTGATTTAGCTAAAGACAGAAATTCAGTGCTTCAACTACAGTATACTGGAATACGCGAGTGATAATAACAGCAAATTGTATCTATCCGCGTGGTCCAATATATAAGTTGTGCTGCTCTAACACCTGCATTTTTGCAGTGGATACCGTTACAGCGAACCCAACAGGCTAGCTAGAAAACTTTGTGCAATGGGAAGGTTATATATGAATAAAATAATGAAAACATGAATATATGATACAGATATTCATTGTAAACCATATCCTTGTCCATTATAGACAATCATTTACCATTATTGAAGTCTTTTAAGTTTTAAGTCTTAACACCTCTTTAATAACAGCGCCGAACCATGTCAAATCGCACTAGTCTTCACAACCGCTAATGTCACTGTCACTGTCACTCTCTTCTGATGCCTTATTCATTGGATTTTGGCAATGGACATCGCCCTTTATACAGCGGCAGAATTCCGAGCATGCCAGTGAAGATTTCTTGCAGATGCACTGGGCTGTTCTGCAGTCGCTCCTACACCCACACTTAATGTTGAGGACTATTCCGGTGCGACTGGCTGATCATTTTCAAAATATACAGGTTGAATCGTAGAAGACCTCTTCCTCCATCCATTCTTCAATGGGTCTTATTCTAGGCTGGTATAGGGCTGGGGTACTGGCTTGCCAGCAGCCACACACAACGTCACTTGATAATAGGCACGATGGTAATCTGGCCGAAAAGCGGCCATAGTTGATGGAAGACTCATCAATTTGAAAGGGGCTAGGCGCTTGCCACCAGCCTTCCTTGCGAAAAATGATCCTTCGCATTGTGTCAAGAGAATCATTTCGTTCTTCTCCTTACATGGATGCCCCGTATGTCAAGCAGGATTCGATTACTTCATTGAGAATCAGGATAGCTATGGCTCTAAATTCTTCAGTACAGAAGCCTTTCCTACTCTGTATTAAACAGGAAGTGGTGTCACTTATACCTAATGTATGGGCTCAAAGTAGATAGGGCATGATTTTCTTGTGTTTCTTGAGAACCTCATTGATATCTATGACTGCTCGAGTGTGAGATGTTGATTCCATTACCACCTTTGTTGTGTGTGGTATGCCATTAGTTTGAAAATGTAGATGGTGTGCCAGAATGAACAGAAAATCTGTATCATCGCACAGAACTTTGATAGGTGAGTGACCATTCTCAGCCTCCTTTATCATGTGGTAGGCCATTATTACATCTGCTTCTTCTTCAGTGCCCCAACAACAATAATTATTGGATGCGGATCGGGTCCAGTTACGATCAGTCGTTTGCCCTCTTGTGCTCGCATGGAACACAACTGATGTACGATCACCTTGATGACTTGTTGATTGTTTGCAGAAACATTTAGGATGACTTTCTGTTTTGGCAGAGGATACTCACTCTTCAGCTATTTAAAAAAAACGGACTTGACGCTGCTCTCATACTATCTGTCTAAAACCACATGAATAACTGGTCACCTGTCTGCATATTTCATGAATGTTGCAACAGCAACATCTACAAAAGTACACACCTTTGCAGGAGAAGCAGGACACGGAACAATCCAAAGAAGAGCACATCCATCAAGCCTGATATAACATCTGGCACCTGTGCATTTTGTTGACTACCTCAACTTTGCTCCTTGAATTCAAGACAGACTTACTTGTGGAACGTGCATCACCATTCTTGTCGAACAGTGCGGGTGGATAGGGAGCCAATTCATAATAGAAGAAGGTTTTGGTTAAAATTGCTTCTCTTGATGTAGCCATGATCTCGATTACTTGGTCGTAGATCATCCCTGTATTGGCAACTGTAGATACCTCAGCTCTTGACGACATATATCAGAAGCCTTTGCCATTCCTTTGACTTTCTTCTTAATTGTGCCATGGAACCCCTTCAGCAACTTTCTTTCGTTTTCGTTCATCTGATCAGATCCAATCTTGATTGGATCATCGGCATTTACTGCTGAATCATCCACAACTTTTCCAGTGTAGATGTTCACCAGGCTTGAAGGAGGGTGCTTCTCACTGTTAAATGCGTCTAAACAAGTCGATAGCGCCTCACGAATTCTCTTTCTGTCAGCCACATCTGATTTGATTCTGTTGAGACGTACATGTACTCTCTCCTTATGGTGACAAGTGACAACTTTCTGATCTTCCCCTTCTTGCATGGCTTCCAAGTCATTCTTCAGTTGTCCAAAGAGGCTGAGAGACAAAACCCAGAGAGCAAGGGTAGAGTCATTCAAAGTGGAAGGTCCCTTTCCATAGCGCATGTACGCTGTTTCAATGTACATATCGGACCAGATGGTGCATCACATGTTCTCTATCTGAGAACTGCTTGAGTAATGCTGGTGGCAGTTAGACTTTGCATGGAAAGGAGATAATACAGCCCATAGCGTGCAAAATGTGTATGCCCTGAAGCGAAGAAATAGAGCAATATTTCCTTGACAGCTTGCAGATGGAGAGACCAGTCACCCTCCCTTCCAGCTCTAAAAAAATCCCTACAGATGATAATGGGCGTTACAAGACAGTTCATCCACAATTTAGTAGTTTGACTGCCTTGACTGCTGGCTATTTCAAACAAGTCGTCAAAGTCAGTGAGGTGGTGCTCTTCCAGTACTTATCTCAATATTTCCTCAATGACAAATCGAAGCACCCTGAAATTCTGTGGGAACCTCTTCCCATCAGGCAGAAGTTTTGGAACTCCAGCAAAGCGGCCAAATTGAATTTTCGCATTTTGTGAAAAATGCTCAAGGTTTCGCGTCTGGCACTCATCGGATTTGGATTCAGCACCCTCATGTTGACAAGAAAACATAAAATAACCTGTTAAATGGCCAAACATTTGCAAAGAATAAGCCTTTTCATGATTTGGCGGCCATTTTGGCGGCCATTTTGAATTTTCGCCGTTTACGAGAAATGCTCAAGGTTTCGCGTCTGGCACTCATCGGATTTGGATTCAGCACCCTCGTATTGACAAGAAAACATCAAATAACCTGTTAAATGGCCAAACATTTGAAAAGAATAAGCCTTTTCATGATTTGGCGGCCATTTTGGCGGCCATTTTGAATTTTCGCCGTTTACGAGAAATGCATAAGGTTTCGCGTCTGGCACTCATCGGATTTGGATTCAGCACCCTCATATTGACAAGAAAACATCAAATAACCTGTTAAATGGCCAAACATTAGAAAAGAATAAGCCTTTTCATGATTTGGCGGCCATTTTGACGGCCATTTTGAATTTTCGCCGTTTACGAGAAATGCATAAGGTTTCGCATCTGGCACTCATCGGATTTGGATTCAGCACCCTCAAATTGACAAGAAAACATCAAATAACCTGTTAAATGGCCAAAGAATAAGCGTTTTCATGATTTGGCGGCCATTTTGGCGGCCATTTTGAATTTTCGCCGTTTACGAGAAATGCTCAAGGTTTCGCGTCTGGCACTCATCAGATTTGGAATCAGCACCCTCGAATTGACAAGAAACCATCAAAAAACATTGTATATATAACAAAACAAGGTTCCTTGCTCTCTAGCCTGGACTAGTTTCACATGTGTATTATAGGCAATGACGAGCTTGCAACCTAATTTGGTCAAATTACGGTGGGTGAACTTTCAAAAGTCAATGGGACATGAGGGTTCCAATGAAAGAGCTAATGATAACGTACGTCGGGGTGGATGTGCTTTTTGTTTAAACACAAAATGAATTTTTAACGATTTTTTTGGGTAAAACTCCTTTACGGCGGTTATTATGTAAGAGCCATTTTAATTTCAACATTGCCCCGAAAAATGTGTTTATTTTGGTCGGCGGTGTCAGAACAAGTGTGTCACGCGCCCCCACGCGCCGTGATTTATGACCGCGAAATCTTCATGATTCAGCCGCGGACCAAAATAAACACATTTTCGGGGCAATGTTGCAAGGCAAATCGGCTCTAACATAACAACGGGCAAGATCGGGCACGACCCGAATTTGATATCAAGTTAAAGCTTAGACATCAGAAAAAATGATGGTAATAGAATTTGAGCAGAACTCTGCGGAAATCCAAACATTTCCTCTGGATTTATAAAAAACATGGATAGTTAGTCCATTTTTCAGTGAATTACGCTATAATATATCATGAAGATTGTGTTTTTATCCATTTTTAACCCATAAAAGCAGTGAAATAAACTATCAGTAATATTTGAGTTCAATTTCATATCAATAACTTAAATACTTCATGTTAAATTGAAAGATTTATAAAATAAGTCACTTTTGCACTTAAAATGTGAATATGTAAGATTTTGTTGTTTGAAGGAGTAAATTTATACCCATATTGTGCATACCGGAACTAAATACTTTGATGAGGTATTCTTCAATGTTTTATCTTTCAACTGGGCAATAACAAAATATTTTTAAAAAATCACCAAAAAAGAGTTTGGGCGCACTTTGATTCCTTCCTGGCCCACTGTGGGGCGGAGCCCCCGGAGGCTCAAGGGGTTTAAGACATCAAGTAACTGTCAGATGAGCATCCAGGGGCCTGCCTTAGGGCCCTTGGGCGGGTCCAGGGGGAAGAGCCCCCGAAGCTCAGGGGTTTTAGGCGTTTAATTACAATTTGATGGGCATATTTTGATACCTTATTTGTGACGCTTCAGGACACTTCTTAGGAGAATGTAGGCCTCTACATAAGCATATTTCTTGCCTGATTGTAAATTTAGGAAGTTGTCATTTTCCAACATGCATAACAAAGTATAATTTACTAAAATGTGACCAAAAAATCCCGGAAAATTATGTCATTCCAGCAACATTTGTAAATCACTGGTATCGAATTAGTAATAAAACACGTTTTGATTTAATGGGGGGGGGGGGGGCATTCGTACGCCAGTGCGTGTGGAAGCGCGGTGCCGCGCATGTAGGAGTCCGGAGAGGAGGGGGGATGTGGGTGTATACAATTCCTACATTAAGCATGAAGTACTACATGTGTTTCTGTCTCGGGGCTGAATAGGGGGGGGGGGGGGGGGGTAAGGCCCCCTTTTGCCCCCTGTCTACAAGTATTGATGAACCGCTAAGAACAAAGTGAAAGTGAATAAACAGTGGCTCATATTTCTCGAAAATGCCATATTTTATTCTAGAGATATCATAATGTTACAATTAAAATGTACATGTTGTATCTAGATCTAGTTTCTAGCTAGATCTTTTGAAGACAATTAAACTGTTTTTATCAAAAAAGTGCAGACGCAGGATCGATCAGGGGAGTCTTTTGTGTGAGAGACCGTCTCCCATATTGAAGACTTGCTTTATACAAAGGAATAAAAGAAAAAACATCAATGACAAGACAATTTTCCTTGTCAAATATATTTGCCTCTCTGAAGTCATGACCCCATGATATTGTGTTTAGATCAGAACGAAAAAAATAATTTTAAAATTAAAGTAGATGGGGAACTTTTGACATAGACGGTCAAAAGGGGTCATTTTTCATGTGAATATGATCATCGAATTTTGATTTTAGCACCGGTAATCCATTTGCAGCAAATAGAATGAAGGAAATTGGTATCCCAAATGAGAGACTGTCTCCCAAGTCCCAATTAGGCTACTAAAAATAATGAAGAAAGTCTCTGACATTAGAGACAGTCTCCTAAATAGGAAACAGTCTCCCATATTTGGGCCTTGCACCGGTACTATACTCATACAAACATGAACCGAACAAAACTTGAATTGCTATGAGCGTACTCGGGGTTGTTTAGGTCTTCAATATTCCCCACTCTAGATTATAGTTGAAACGTAAAATACAATCTGAATGTTTATACTCTGTATAGAAATAATTATTGTTTTATAGTCATAGGGATATATTTTGTATGGAAAGTTATGGAAAATGACAAACAAAATTATTAAACAAAAACATGGAAAGTTATGAAAATGGATTGTAGCTAAAGACCATGTCTGGCTTTGGCCAGTTGCGTAGCTAGGGGTTCGTCTCCCCTTAGCCCCTCCCAGCAATACAAAACGTGATAGCGAAGGGAGAAAAGAAAAAGAAAGGGTAAAAGAACACGAGATAATACAAGGAGATGTAGTTTGCTCGAAATGGCTCTCCAAATCATATACTATTATGTGACTGAACCTCTAACAAATTATGATAAAGAAAAATTACGATTTGTTTTGATATCGGGTATTTAACCTGTACACGGACCCTGACTCTAAATGTTTGTTGTTCGTAAATAGCCCTGTTACGGTGACCTTCATCTCGTTATATTTACTATAATAATTTATATTCTTTTAACATTGTAAAACATCAGAAGAGTCTTAGGAGAAAAGACACTCAATTATCATTCTTCTTTAAGTTAATGATTTTGAATAGGGTCAGTATAATAGGCATAAACATTAGCAAATCATCTCCATCGTGTTACATTGAGATTTAATAAAATTAAAAAAAAAATGAAACAAATAATCTCCCCAAAATACTCACTAGAGTATAGGTTTCATCGATCCTCATTTATAATCTTATTGATTATTGTATCCATGAAACTATCGTAAAAGACCACTCCTTGACACATTTGGGGTTCTTGGTTGAGTGAATTTTTTTTCTTCAACAAGCTAAGTTAAGAAATGATGGAGGTTTCAAGCTATTTGATTGTATACGCTCGTTAAATTAATAGTTCGAGCATTAATGACGTTGATGATATTGGTAATAAAAATAAAACTAACTTCTAGACCGATTTAGTTTACAACCATAAAAAAAAATGTTTCTTGATAGGCCTAGTATCATATAAATTTGATAGACAAATTTGGGGCTTGTAAATACCAGAGGCTTACGACCCTACGTAGGTTTTTAAGCAAGCAGTTCTGTCGATATTGCTTGTTGTTGTTAATGGAATAAATGGCGTCGTTGGATGATTTTCGCCAATTTTTGGTTTGCATGTAGAAACATAGCTGGGAAAATACCGTTGGGTATTGTGTTAAAAGCACAGTCACGTTTCAAGGTTGAAATCACAGATGCTGAATAACTACCTTTATCTCACAATGTTTGGCATATTCTAGTTCTAAATCAATATGCGGGGGAATATTCAATCTCTATACATGTTGGAGGAGGGCCATATAATTTATACTGGACCATTTCACATACAGTGGCGTCCCAGGAAAAACGAAACCGACAATTATCGATGTTTTATCATAACTTAATGACAATAATGATCAATAAATGCAAATATTTGTAACATTTAGATCCTCCTCTTTCATTTGATTTAGCTCATATGATGCATAGGGCACCACAAATTCATTTTGGCGAACAGTATCTGGATTTCAAAAAGAAAGTCACATTTCCAGAAAGTTCATTTTCTGCCCTTTCATATGACACCTCAAAAAACGAATCCGTTCCAATGGCTGTCTGCTCTAACAACAAAGAAAACGAAAGACTTCATGCATGGCTGATCGCCAACGAAACAGAGTTTGTGTTTGCAGGCAGCCAGTGGAAACGAATTCGTTTAATAAAATTATGGAAATGCAAGCATTACTTTAAACAAACATAACTTTATTATTCCTGGCTTATTTTTCCTGATGAAGGTGTCCAGGGGCGGATCCATCCGGCGACAAGAGGGACAAGAGGGGGGGGGGGGGGGGAACCCAAATCATGATAATTTTGTTTAGCGCCGACTCATTCTGCCGGTGAATAAGCGGGGGGGGGGGGGTAAGAGCACGTATATATATATATATATATTTGGAGGAGGGCTCAATTCGTGAGAAAATATTTAGCAGCGATTCATCTAGCCGGTGAATGCGCGGGGGGGGGGGGGGGGGGGGGGGTGATGGAAAAGAGAACCACTAATATATTTTTTTTCGGTGTGGGCGAATGTTTTAAATAATTTATTTATATTATATATATTTTTTTTTTTGGGGGGGGGCCGCTTTTGTATTTTGTTTTAAAAAAAGGTTAAATTTACGTTATTATCCTATTTTTTAAAACAGTTTTTGGGGCTAGGGGGGGGGGGGGGGGTGCAGGCCGGAAAATCGCCACGTGAATCTGCTCCTGGAGGTGTCATATGAAATAAAAGGTCAGAAAATAAACTTTCTGGAAATGTGATTTTCTCTTTGAAATTCAGATACCGTTCGCCGAATGACTTTTTGGTACCCTTTCTTCAAATTGTTTTTAATCACGCATGCGCGAAATATGCATTATATGAGTTGCAACAACTGCGCACGTGCACATACATTTTGGCACGTCACGGGCACAGAACTGGTATTTTCTAGTTCTATGGTCACGGGTGGTGGATTTTGTCCACCATTTTGTTTTTCTTTGCTGACTAGATTGGTTTGTTTTGTACTTCAGAATCCAGGACTCATTTTATCGTAAGTTTGATAATTTGCGTAGACCAGTCTACATTTATAAATTGTAAAGCATTCTCGTGAAATAAGCCGTTGGTCGTTGGGTGTGCCTAAACACATTCTTGGCTCTTGCATGTAAAATATGAAGAGGTGGCCATAGCATATCCCCCAGCTCAATTTTAATAAAACAAAAGCCTGTAAAGATGGTCAGTAGAACCAGACGTAGGCTCTGCAGAACAACCGTCGACATCAGAGAATTAAGATTTCGGTCTACCCCCAGCCTCAGGCTTATTTTGAACCGCAAGGAAGTCAAAGTGAATGAAAAATTCACGAAAATGCAAGGTCTAATTCTAGAGATATCATGATGTTACATTGCACTTGTATAAATATAGTTCTCTAGATAATTCATTTTCAACTAGATCTCACACTACGACGATTAAACTGCGTTAATAAAGGAAATTGAGATCTCAAATGAGGGTCAGTCTCCAAAGTCCTATTTAGGCTACCAAAAATCCTGACGAAAGTCTCCGACATTAGAAACAGTCTCCTAAAAAGAAGATATTTTGACCGTGCGCTTGTACTACTTATAAAAAAAACACATGAATAATAATAATAATAATAGCTCGTTCTTATATAGCGCTTTTCAGGACCGGAGGCCCTCTCAAAGCGCTTTACAGATAAGTATATTATTACCCCGGTCATTGGATTCAGGCTTACCCGCACACAGTATATGCACATTCTCCACTCCCTGGGGAGCATTCCAGCCAGGCGTCATTTTTACAAGCGCACACTTGCTAATCTAACCACATTAGCTTTCGCATCCTACCGGGTACCCATTAAGCACCTGGGTGGAGAGTGGCAAATGTAGATCAATGTCTTGCCAAAGGACATTAGTGCTTCGGCGGGACTTGAACCGCGGTCCTTGTGATCCACAGTCCGGTGACATATTCACTAGACCGAACAAACATTGCATTTTCATCGTATTCGGAGATGTTTAGATCTTGAATAAAAAATATACCCCAATCTAGAGTATAGATTGCAGATACAAATATATATCATAAATATTTATACTCTGTATATATGAATAAATATTTCGGTTAAAGTCATTGGAATATAAATTCTGATGGAAAGCAATGGATAATGAGGGAGAAAAAAAATATACCTAAATCATGGACAGTTATGGAATTTGATTGTAGGTGTGGGCTATGGCAAAAATGAGAGCGAAGGGAAAGATGAAGGAAAAAGTAAAGGAACGTGAGATAATATAAAAAGATATAGTTTTCTTGAAAATGCTCTTCATATATTATACTGTTAAGCCCTATGTGTATGCTTATTATAATGAAAATAAAAATCACGATTTGTTTTGATATTGTGTATTTAACCTGTAAACGGAAACTGATTCGTGACGTTTATTGATCGTAAATACCCCTGTTATGAATATAATCTCGTTATAATTACTATAATCATTAATATGTTTTTAACATGGCAAAATATCAGTATCGATAAATGTCGTAAAAGAAGAGACACTTGATTATCATTCTTCTTTAAGTAATATTGATTTTAAATAATAGTGGGCATAAAGATGAAAAGATCATCTCCATCATGGTACATTGAGATTTTGAAGAAAAAAATCAAAAATCAAAACAACCTCCCAAAACTGCCAAAAACCGACTAGGTTTCTTTAATTCTCTATTTATGATCTTATTGATTATTGTATAATTGAAATGAGTATTCTCGTAAAAGACAGAAATCACAGATACTGCAAAACTACAATTGTCTCACAACCTTTGGCGTATTCTAGTTCCAAATCAACATGTACGACAATATGTCAAACTCTAAAAATGCCCTAGTTCTGTTAGACGGGCGCCATATTTAAACTCGACCATTTTATGTATAATAAAATATAGGGATTGCTAAATATTATGAGGACATTTTTTATATTGTAGTTGGTAAAAGTTTAGTCAAGTTGCAATAGGGCCTACCTGATCCATAAATAGTTGATGAGGTATTTATCAGTTAGTAATAACAGGTACATGTTAGATGTAAAAGCTTACATGTCACTGGTAATACCTATTGCTTTGTCAAATTCTCGAAAAATGCATTGGGGTTAATATCGGGTCTGCGTCCTCGGGTGTAGTGTACAGCAGAGAAGAAAACGAAATGGACATTGGTGTGAAAGATAGAACGAGAGGTTGTGATTGACAGAACAAATGAAAACGGGCGATTAAAGGTCCGCGGTTGGACCACGATATAGATAAGAATTAATATCAGGTGGGGTTTATTTCATAAGCAAAGATAAGTAATCAGGCTTTATTTAAAGCTAACAAGAGTCGTTCGAGTATGAGATTTAAAGAAAATGATGCTTCTTTACTTTCTGAAATGGTTTATAGAGCAAATTCATTGCTTTGTGACGATTTACATTCCCTTAAAATGTAATTAAATTGTAATAATATAGTTGGGAGAATTAAGGAATCGATCCGAGATCAGTTTTCCCAATTTTTATCATTTATAATGGTCTGTTTTCACTCAAACTTTCAGTTAAGCTTTAATTATGCATCTAGCTTTGAAGTCACTACCTTATGCCTGGATTACATTTGGCATGTAATTAGTTTCCGGAGCCCGTATTCTGCCCGTACCCCCGTTTCCATGCGGCCTTCGTACGGAGGCAAGAGGTGGCCGTGAGATTTTCGGACGGATTCACGGGCTCCGCGGCCTCTACGATTTTGTTTCGCAGAAAGTTATACAAATTTGAAAAATCGTAAGCCCGTAGCCCGTAGACATGTTGTAGGTGTCATCGCACAATCCCTGCGGAGGACTCGCGCTGAACGTGCAGCAAACGCACGATTTTTTCGGTGAACATGGAGGCCAAAAATAAAAACGCTTTAAAACGGCACGGCGGCTGCACGGTCACCGCGCCTCCTTTGCACGGAAGCTGCACGGGCTCCTTACGATTTCCGTACAATCTCCGAGCAGCCTCTGTACGGATTTGCCCCGGCCTGCCACCGAGGGCCAATACATGAAAAGGCACGATGCTTTTAGATAATGTAAACACAAAAATCGTTGCGCGTATAGCCTCCTAAGATGCCCCCCAAATCGCACTAAAAATCGTTAACTAATTTACCGTGGAGCCCGTGAATCCGTACAAATATCTCACGGCCGCTCCGCACAGAAAAGGGCATACGGGCAGGATACGGGCTCCGTAGACTAATCGCAGGCCAAATGTAATCCAGGCATAAAATAATTTGATACAAGGCCAAAACTTGGGAGAGATCCCCCTTGAATTATATTAAAATGTCATACTTATTATTCTTTTTGAAAAATGATCGTTTAAGTAGGAATAACGTTTGTTAGATAGACTATGTTGACGCCGCATGGTGCACGATTGTTAAGATATACACTGTATTCCTGTGTATTTTACGTCAAGGGTGGTTGATTTTGTTAACCTATTTTTCTTATAGTCTTCTGAACCTTGGAACATAAACTGACTCTTTTATTGTTCATAAATAACCCTGTTTGAGTGACTATACTATTGTTATATTTACCACAACTATTTATATTTTTGTATCAAGGTAAACGCCGGGTAAACGTCAGTAACGATTAGTGTCTTAAGAGAAAAAAAACACTTCTTTAAGTTATTGATTAGTTATAGGATCAGTATAATAGGCATAGAGATTAAAAGATCATCTCCATCATGGTACATTGAGATTTAATAAAAACAACTAAAATCAAAACGATCTCCAAAAAAAATCCTTACTAGCGAATATGTTTCCTTGAGCATCTGTTAATTATTTTATTAATTATTGCATGATGGAAATGAATATCCTTGTAAGAAACCCCATCTTGACAAATGTGGGGTCCTTGTTTGAGTGAAATCATTTTTTATTTCAACAAACCAAGTTAAGAAATGATGGCAGTTTCAAGCTCTTTACTTTTATAGGCTCTCAAAATTGATAGGGCGAGCAATAATGATAGTGATGATAATGATAATGAATGTAACACTAACTACGGAATTAATGACGTAGCAGCCATAGAGCTTCTAGATTGGCCTATTACTTTATTATCAAATACATTTGATCGTCAAATTTGGCGCTTGGAAATACCAGAGGCCAAAATAGGCTTTTAAGCAAGCATTTCTGTCGACATTGCATTTTTCGATTGCCTGTAGATCAACGGCGGCGATTTCTTTTCATGACCGGGGACGACGAAATGCGAGGGAAAATCTGTATCACGGTGATACCAACGGAATACAGATTTTTCTATAATACTTACTTGTACATTTTTAAAGGATATTATACGAGGGAGCGTAGCGACCGAGCGAGAAGAAATATTTGTTTGTATTAGTCTTAACGCTGCACTTTGGGGCCCTCTAGAGCCTAAAGGTGTGTTTAAGTCTTTAGTCAGTATTTGCTACATTTTGGGGGGCATTTTTCCCAAATTTTCCGGGAGGGGTGGCCTGGTGGTAGAGTCGCTGCCCGGCAAGCAGTAGATGCAGGTTCAAGTCCCGCTGTTCCAAGAATTTGTCTGACTTGTTTTTCAATACAGATCGATCAATCGATCTTTTTTACTCGGTGTAAGCCGCAACTATGTTAAAATATTTGAAATTTCTTCCAGGAAGCATTATATTCATAAAAAACAGTGTTTGAAAAACAATAGCTAAGTGGGAAGTGGACTAATTGAAGACTGTTGCCCCCCCCCCCCCCCCCCCCCCCGTCCATGACTGAGCCCACGCTACGACACCGGTCATGGCATGCCTTCCAGTTTGAACGGACGACGGTCTTCCATCATTAATATCGTCACTTATCCCTTTTTTTTATTCAGTGTCACATACATGAAAATCAATACAAATCATGGGGATATATTGTATTGGTATACATTGTGTAGAGAGTGAAGAGATAAAGGTAAATAAGCATTATAATTCTAATAATATGAAACATTAATTATAAATATTTTTCTTATTTCAGACAAAGCCGCATTTCCATTTCTGCCCTCGACTTCCTCAGCTTATAATAAGTGACTGAAGTTTCTTGCTCATATTTCTCCGCTACATTAATGCATCTTCGAATGGCTGAACAGATAGAACTACAGCTGCCCGAAAGTCTTACATGTCCATTATGTCTCGAAGTCTTCAAGGCTCCCACCCTCCTAGCCTGTGGACATACATTCTGCAAGGAATGTCTGGACAAATACGATAAAAGGCACCGGGGTCAAGATTTCATGGAGTGTCCGCTTTGTAAGAAACACACCAAGCTGGGGGGAAATGGAGTCGCAGGACTCTCACCAAATTTCTCTGTAAAAGGCCTCGGGGAGGAATTACATGTACATCTTAAGGTCAATGGCAAATCACCGGAGTACTGTTCCCTGCACAGTCAAGTCTATAAAGACATTCTGTGTGAGGTTTGCAATGAATTCATTTGTCTGACTTGTTTGTTTGATAAACATCAAGGTCACAGGTTTAAGAAGAAGGAAGAGGTTGTAGCAGAGTTGAAAAAGAAAAGAAACTCTCTTATGAAAAGAAGTGAGAAGAAGAAAGCACAGATCAAAGTATCTATTACCAATGGTGAGCAACATATGCGTGATATGCATTCTCATCTGGAGAATCTAGATAGGAAAATAGAGAATTCCTTTCGTGAAAAGTCAGAGATTCTTAGAGGACACAGGGAAAGACTATCAAAAGAGTTGGACAACATCCGTCAAAAATCTGGCAGGGTAATGACAGAATTAATTGGACGTCAGAAACAGTCATTGCAGATAATTACTTCAAAGAGCACTCTTATGCGAGAAGAGGGCGTTGTAAGTACTAGTACATGTACGTTTCCAAACTCTGATGCACTGAAAACACGTTACATAGAATTCTTAGATCTGGAGAACGAATTGGGGAGAGACCTAATTGAAACATCCGTAGCACAGGCCAAACACACAGTTGAGAACACCCAGTATTATTCATATGGTGCGAATGTTCTTGACTTAGGTACTTTCGATCCGTTATCTTTCGGAGATGAAAGCGAAAGCGAAAGCGAGAGTGATTATAAACTTTCAACACGACATGATCTGATCCTGCTAGAATACGCAAGACCTACGAGTATATAGCTAACCTCTCCATCCCGACAGAACTGAGGTGAGAACATGTGATATGAAACAAAGAAGAACATGTTATAGTATGAGTGAAATTGCCTCCATAGAGACAGTCTCTAAGTCGCTGTGATATTAAAAAGCTAAGTGCCTTTTCTCCTTTTCACCCCGTCTCTCTTAATTGTATTGCTCATTAATTATATTGACTTAATTGAGTACTAGACATATCGAGAACATGGAATGATATTTATTAATTTATTATTATATTTTATGTAATTTGTGCTGGTAAAGTCAGTTGATTTTTGCATAGGTATATAATTTGTAAAGGTAGTTTCTTGTTCTGATTGATTTCATAATGCCTTTCGTAATCCTTAGGTTTCTTGAAATGTTAGAGCCACGTTTTCCTCTGACAGGAGGAATAATTTTATCATAATTATATTGTAATTTACGATTGAAATGTTTGTATGCATTATTCACATTATGTTTATTCAAAACATCTGTTCATTCTTCTTTTTATAAATTTTCTCTAAATGACTCGATGTTAGTATTAGTTTCTTTTCTATTAAAGGGAAACCTTCGAGTTTGTTTGGGATAACAAAAGTTTTCATTGCAAATGGCCAGTTTGCAAGTGCTGATGCATTGCAAATGCATTACGAATGTTGATACTAGCAAAATCATCAAAATGTGAAGAAGAAAAAAAAAATGATTAAGTCAAAACAGTGTTTTCATAAAGCAATGTCATGTAAACCATCACCTACACATAATGGAAGTAATCAATCATTAATGGATTACAATCTTGAAAATATTCTGGTATTATTTTTTATTCATCATAACAACTTTAAAAGACAGTATATGAGAGTGTGGACAATATATTATTTCAGATGTAGTAATGGCACATTATTGGAAATAGATTGAAAATAAAAATCAATACATTTATAAAGACTTTATGTACAATTCATATCTACTAAAAACTTGATAAAGTGGCGAATTTCACCCTCAATGATACTTTACCACATTGCATGCTTCGGCATACAATACAGCAAAATCTATAAACCAACTAATTCAGAGTTTCCAGAATAACTTTATATCAGTCCGGCAGCCAAATCCAGATTATTGGCCTAACCTTGTTTTAGGGTCTATATTAATTTTGTTTTCTCTCAATGGATTTTGATTGCCTAAACCTTCTATTTCAAGAATCTGATTGCTGACACTCTGTCAGCCTTGAGCTATTTAAAATATATGACGTCATACAAAATGGTCGCCAAAATACATGATTTTTCTATAAAAAATGAATAATAAATATATAAGGATTTTTCTAAAAGTGAGCACAATTTTTTGTTTTTCTCTCTTGCCCCCGGAAATGGTGCGGGGGGGGGGGGGGGGGGGGGGAGGTAAGCTGCGATTTTCCCTCTTCTTTTGCCGGGGGGGGGGGGGGACGGGCCCGGAGCCCCGGAAGCTCAGGGGTTTTAGACATTATATTACGGTTAAATGAGCATCAAGGAGCCAGTCTTAGGGCCCTTGGTGGGGTCCAGGAGCGGAGCTCAGGGGTTTTAAACATTAAATTACGGTCAAATGAGCATCCAGGAGCAAGCCTTAGGGCCCTTGGAGGGGTCCGGGAGCGGAGCTCAGGGGTTTTAGACATTACATTACGGTCAAATGAGCATCCAGGAGCCAGCCTTAGGGCCCTTGATGGGGTCCGGGAGCGGAGCTCAGGGGTTTTAGACATTAAATTACGGTCAAATGAGCATCCAGGAGCCAGCCTTAGGGCCCTTGGTTGGGTCCGGGAGCGGAGCTCAAGGTTTTTAGACATTAAATTACGGTCAAATGAGCATCCAGGAGCCAGCCTTAGGGCCCTTGGTGGGGTCCGGGAGCGGAGCTCAGGGGTTTTAGACATTAAATTACGGTCAAATGAGCATCCAGGAGCCAGCCTTATAGGGCCCTTGGTGGGGTCCGGGAGCGGAGCTCAGGGGTTTTAGACATTAAATTACGGTCAGATGAGCATCCAGGAGCCAGTCTTAGGGCGCTTGGTAGGGTCCGGGAGGCGGAGCCCCTGTATGCCTATGGGTTTTAGGCATTAAATTACGGTCAGATGAGCATTATAGTTTGATACCTCATTTGTAACTCTGGCAGGTCAATCTTTCTTTTTTTTTGTTTTCTCTTTCTTTCTTTTTGTCTTTCTTTTTTTTTAAGTGAGGAAGAGTGGTTCGAGCGCCCATCCCCACCGTTTTGCAGGCGCTGACATGAAGGCTTCTAGATAAGCATATTTTTTCCTGATTGTAAATTTGTAAATTTGTCATTTTCAAACAAACGCAAAGTAAAACAGTATAATTTACCAAATCATAAAAAGAAAATATCCCGGAAAAGCATGTCATTTCAGTAACTGCCCCCAAGCCACCCCCTCCCCCCTTCACCAATATACCACTTTTTAGTGGCTTATGTCTTCTCACCCCTAAAAATTAAAAACACACACGCTTTCCCATCCTCTCACGATATGCGCGTATCGCTTTAATCATCCATGGATAAATATAGGGGCATGCGGAATGTCTAAAAAGTTTAATTCAATTCCTGTTTACTCTCCTTTTCGTTGAATGGAATAACAAATATATGTGATTCATATCAGGTTTCATTATCCTTTATCTTCTTGTTGGATAAAAAATACAAACCATTTTTACTTCTTTATTGCTGATTTTTGTGTGTGTATAGGGAGGGGGGGGGGGGGGGCCAAACGCGAAACTGTACATGAAATCCACGCATCGCCTACAACAGAATACGTTCGCTACAGTATGCATTCGATTTGCTCGATATTAGCAGGGTATATTTTTACATCTTGTAGATAAAACAAAGCGCTGGGCACTAAGGGATATCGTCATTTGAAAGGATTTCTGACTGATGGGGTTACTCCCTCCTGCCCATCTCTCTCTCTCTCTCCCTCTCTCCTTCTCTCTCTCTCTCTCTCTCTCCCTCCCTCTCCCATTCTCTCTCTCGCTCTCCCTTTCTCCCTCCCTCCCTATACCTCCCGTCCATCTTTTCTCTCTCATACACCCCATCTCAGTTATGTACGAATGCATGCATTCCATTTCCTTTTTATGAACTTTGATATTTGATGACATACTAGTGTGCTTTATTGCTCCCTTTTGAATAAGAATATAACGTAATTGCCAATGTCTTATTAAATTGGAGTGAAAGAGGGAATATCCAGAATATAATTTTAAAACAAAGATTTGAATTCTAAAATGTATATATTAAAAGTATATATGCATGTCTTCGTAAATTTAAGGGACTTAACGAAATGATTCAATATTTTGGTTGAATTAGGCCGATATTGTAGTCACTATTTCCATTTAATGAAAATCACCATATACACGTTAAAAAATAAGATAAAACATCCTTGTCCCCCTTTTAAAAATTATCCCATTCGTCATAAACCAATCCTCACTGTTAAACGAAGGAGGCTTTCAAAGCAATATAGGCATAAACATATATTCAAAAATAAAGTAATAGTCTTTTTACTTTCTTTCCTTTTTCCCATTCATCGGCAACCCTTCCCCTTCCATCCACAAAGTTACCCGCCCAAACCACTTTCAAAAATGATGTCGGGTATCATTAATCTCCAATTCTAATGTTCTG
The DNA here is from genome assembly GCA_035222895.1 of Strongylocentrotus droebachiensis. NCBI lineage: Eukaryota > Metazoa > Echinodermata > Echinoidea > Camarodonta > Strongylocentrotidae > Strongylocentrotus > Strongylocentrotus droebachiensis. The sequence goes on along the minus strand of JAVYIG010002487.1, from coordinate 58,513 downwards.
ACTGATGCGAGAGCATTTTCCAGGGTATATCATTACGGGAATCCCGCCTACCATCACAGGCTTACTTAGTTTGGAGGGTAATAGGAGCATTTTCATCGAAAATATGATTGTTGGAATTCCATCGCTGCCACTGCGGTGTTCATCTCAGCGGAGGCTACACATTCTAAGGCCTAGGATTTAAACAAATCCACTACTTCCCCATTTTTGACTGCCCATTTTGACCCATATCGATGGCCATATACTAGCTTGCAACTGCAATTCCACTTCCAGCACCTGTAAACCACTAGAGCAAAAGGCAACTATCATGGACCCCCAATGTACAAGTTGTGCTTCACAGGGGTCCAAAGCTATTCCCTATTCCAATGAACAATATTTGTAATGAAAGGCTTAACAAAGTTCAATAGCAAATCAGTTGGGGAAATAACCCTTTTACCGTCATTCTCAAAACCTCCTTTTCAGAATCACTTTTTAAAATGATCAATCATAGAGATGTGGAAACACACGCTAAAGTATTTACATGGTATTATGTGTGCATGAAAGCTTCACGGCCTGAAAGCCCCCCTCCCCTTCCCCCAGTTATGGTGACGATGTAAGAGGGCGTACTTTCGTAGGCAGTCGGTCGGGTTCGTGTAGTAGTAGTAGTAATAGCTCTATACAGAGCGAATTCATTTTTTAATTTCTTTTCACATAATATAAACAATGACAGACAATAACAAACGTAATGATATAACAGAAATGAGCATCGAAATAAATTTGACATTATTTTTTGGTCATTGTAATGCAAACTGATTTAATTACAGGAAATGAAAAAAACGAACCTACATGTACTTGAAAGCAAAGCTTGTTAGATGTAGGTTCGCACAATAATAATTATACTTTATACATTTACAACTTAATTTTGAAAAACAAAATTATGGAATCAAAAAAACATGACAGACAATAATAAAACAAACAATTAAACGAGACAAAAACAAATCAGAAACATTAGCAGCATGACAAGATGATAATAATACATGATGAAAATAAATGAAGAAAATAAGAATGAGAGAGTAAAAAACAGAAATGGGGGAAAACATGCAGAAAGAGATTTAAAAAAAAGACAGAGAGAGGGGGTAGAGGGAGACAGAGGGAGACAGAGAAAGAGACAGAGAGGAAGAGAAAAAGAAATGGTGGCCATAGAGGAATCATTTTTAATTGGTATTATATGGAAACAAGTCATATGCAAGTCACAGTTTCGATGTGAAAAAATGGCCAGTTTGGCAAATTAGGGGGGGGGGGGGGGAAACAACGAGAAAAAAAAAGGAAACTTATTTTGATTCGTTTGCAACAAAAAGTGCTAAAGGCCATTTTTGAAACCACTAAATGAGGTTTTTTTTTTTAATGTGCCAGGAAGGGCATTCCAATATTTTGGGCCAGTGAAAGTGAAAATCCTGCTAGAGAATACAGTTCTTGGCTTTGGTAAGTGATAACATTTTGCTATTCTCGTGGAATAACTATGGAATTCAGTACTTTTGTTAAACATATTTGAGAGAACTTGTGGCAATTAATTTTTTTCTAGTGTATACATAAATATACCAAAGTTATTGGAAAAAAAGGTCATGAATCTTCAAAACATTATTTGCGTGAGAGAGTTCATTAGTATGAGCGCGAAAATTGGTGTGACATATGATTCGCATTGCTTTCTTTTTCAATAGTAAAATTCTATTGAGTTGAGTACCCCACGCAAGTCTAGAGTCTAGACTTATAGATCTGACACTAATCTGGACCTGGATCACTATGATTGATTGATTGATTTTATTTCGTTTCATATATCAAATGTTTGTACAACAACAAAATACATAGTTGACAAAGTAAGTTCAAAATTATGAAATGAAACAGGAACCTACTGGAAAGAATAGCTTGTTTTTGTAGGTTCCCAAGAATAGATATAATATGAACATTATTTTAATAAATCACTTTAAAGTGTCTTAATAATCACAGTAAAATGAATATAGTATAATAGCATATTTTTATAAACCCTTTTAAAATGACTTGGTAACATTATTGAAGGTTGATGAAAAAGTTGCTTAATTTTTGTACAAAATGTTACTTACTATAAACCCTCTGACATGCAAAAAATCCTGAACAAATTCTCAAACTACGAAGATATCTATGGTTTTATTTGAAGGTGTCGATGTACTACACCCTCTAACAGTGATAAACAGTAAATTCTCCCAACCATTCTTGAATTTTCCCAACCGTTTTTCCATGAAAAAGGGATATAAAACAGGCTATAAAAAAATCTGTCAACACTTAAATGTCTGGAATGGAATGTAGAGCCATTTCATTGCTTTGTGAGATTTCCATTCACTTAAAATGTAATTAAATTGTAATAATATAGTTGGGAGAATTAAGGAATCGATCAGATCAGTTTTTCCCAATTTGTACCATGAATAACGATCCGTTTTCGCTCAAATTTTCAGATTATCTTTAATTGTACATCTAGCATTGAAGTCACTACCTTAGCATCACTATTTCTCATCTGAACAATGTTACAAAGTCCCTTTGAAGTATCTAAATAATCGAAATATACAAAAAGAACAGAATTAAAAAACGGGATACAAAGGACAGGAAACTGACATATCCAGACATGTCAAGACAAGACAAAACAAGACATGACTATGACACTATGACAATAAATAGCATTTATCTCCGCTTTTATGATGGAATCCTGTACCTTGAACTTTGCTTTGCGAATGTACATATACAGAGCAAAGTTCGAGGTACATCTAGACATTATTTTCCCCGCATTTATGATTGAATCCTGTGCATTGAACTTTGCTATGTATTTGTACATTCTCATTAAAAGAGATTAAAATAAAAGAATTAGGAAGATCAATGTGGAATTTCGATGAGAAATTTGAAGTTAACCAATGTAGATTTTTACGACCTGTGCCCCTTTCTTCAGATGTGGCATTGCCCCTGGCATAGATCTTTTAATGAGCAACTGTGAATTAGTGTTTAGTCATAGTGATCCAGTTCCGGATTCAGCGTAGTTCGAATAGAGCTATACTAGTACAAAATTCGATGTTACTAAAATATGAGTTCATAAATTTTAATAAAATTACTCGATACTGATAAATTCTTGTCTTGTATTTTTTCTTATTTAATGAAAGATATGTGACGATCGATGATGGTGATTATGATGATGTGGGCACATGATATTATACTCTGCTGGTGCTGATACAGTCTTATGCAGGATTGAGGGAAGGCAGAAATGTAATATGAGAGTGGGCAGGGCAAAAATAGAAGAAGATTCGCTCGAGAAACAAATAGTGGTCCTCTCCCCCCCCCCCTCTTATTCACCGCCTGGATGATTCGCTGCTAAAAAAAATATCACGAATTAAGGGGGTAAAAAGTGCTCTTACCCCCTGCCAGTATCACAAATAAGGTATCAAAATATGATAATCTGGACCGTAATTAAATGCCTGAAACCCCCGAGCTTCCGGGTGCTTCGCCCCTGAAAGTTAACACCAATTTATGCTCCACTCGGGGGGGGGGGGGGGGGGGGGAGGGGGGAGGGGAAGGGAGGGGGAGGGGAAGGGAGGGGGGGGGGGGGAGGGTCCTCAGAATTGGTTTAGACGGGGTTATTTTTTTTTGGGGGGGGGTTCTCGAAGTAAGGGCCATTTTAAAACATTTTTTGCGAATTTCTTTTTTGGGGGAAAAATTTTGAAAAAAATGATCCGTTTTTAATGGTATATAAAAATGGGCCCATGTTTAGTGATTTTTTGGTGAAAAAGAGACCCATAAGAGCAGCACGACCCCGTATGTCCTAATATGTGAGTATCCCCTCCCCCTCCGGGCATGTAACATGTAGTGGTGATGAAGATATTTCTTCTGCCCCCTAAACGTTTTTGCTCATCACGCCACTGCTGATGAAAGGTTGAGCCTCCTGTTTGCCCCCCCCCCCATCCCAAAATGCTTCCGGCTCGCCTGACTCGCAAACATGTATTATTTGTTTTATAAGATGGGTCAACAATATGAGACTAAAGTCGAGAAAATAACGTTTTTTATTGCTTAAAGTCAATTAATGCACACACGCAATCCATTTCTACGCTTCTCATTGACTACATTCTTGAACGCATTTTATAAACTGTACAACTGTACACCCGTACATGTGTACCACCACACATACATTTTGTCACGTCGCGGGTGGTAGATTTTGTCGACCATTTCTTTTTTCTTCACGGACTAGATTCGATTGTACTTGGCTCCAGGAATCCAGGACTGAATTTTATCGTAAGTTTGATTGTTTGCGTAGACCAGTCTACATTCATAAATTTAAATCATTCTCGTAGAATAATAAGCCGTTGGCCATTCAGTGTGTCCACACCCGGTTTTGTCACTAATTGCTTAAATAATAAACCTAGTATGGGAAATTTGATTATAGAACAAAAGGAGGGGCAGTGGAGCCAGACCCCCCCCCCCCCACTCAGTGTTATTTAGGGTACGCGTATGCATGTTCCCTCCTTTTGAAAACACCCCCTAAGTCCGGTGTGTAAAGTCAATACGGGTAGAATTTTTGTGTACTACGAGCCGGACTTTGGTGCGTGAAAAGTACCCCTTTACCGGACATTTTGGGAACACGCATGCGTTCCCTCCGACCCCGGAGTTGAGGGGCCAGGAGCCAGACCTACGTTAGTTCGAGCAGAACAGCCGTCGACATCATAGACTGAAGCTTTTGGTCTAACCCCAGCTCAGCTCAGCTTTAGGCCAGCCCGGTAAAGATTAACCGCTACGAAAAAAACCAAAGTGAATGAGAGGTGGCTTAAATTTCACGACAATGCAAGAATGGATTCTAGAAATATCATGATGTTACATTGTAAATAAAGTATGCCGTGGGTGGATTTTTTTCCCAATTATTCCATTTATAGCAAGATCTAACACTAAGACAATTAAACTGTGTTCATCATACAGAAGAGATCATGCACAGGGTCGATTGTGAGACTCTTCTATTTCAGAGACTGTCTCCCATACTGCATGGGGATGTGCTTACAAAAGAACAAAATTAGAAAGAACGTCTTTTTCTTGCCAAATCTTTGCCTCTCTGAGGTCAGGAGCCCGTGATTTTGTGTATGGATCAAAACGAAAACACTGTTATGGAAACAAAAGTCGATGGTGAACTTTTAAAATAGACGGTTAAAAGGAGTAATTTTTCACGAGGAATTGGCTCATCGCATGTTGATGTGAGCCAAAGTAATCCGTTAGCAGCAAATGAAATGGAGGAAATTGGCATCCCAAATAAGAGACTCCAAAGTCCTAATTAGGCTACCGGAAATACTGAAGAAAGTCTCAGAAGAGTTTTGTCGATATTGCATTTTTGGTTTGCCTGTATAGGTACATAGCTAGGAAATTATCGTTGAGTATTGTGTTAAAAGCACATGTTTCAATGTTGAAATCACAGATACTGAATATAAGCAAAAGGGATCTGCCTTAGACTTATTTTTATATCATTTTCTTCGACACACTGCACGTTTTTGGCATCTGTCAAACCGGATTCATTACATAGAGACACACGTACTTTCTTCTTATCTTGCGAGATAGACGCTGTATACTTTCTAGAATAGACCTCTCATGTGAGTCATGTCACTTGTTGCCAGTTACTTTTATTTTTACTGGGGAAGCATATGTGTGAATCCTTTTAGCTTTGCTATTTTTTGATAAATATTGCTGAGGAGACGACTCGACGCTTTTTATTCCACAAATCGTTTTGCAGTTAGCAGGAACTAGGCAAATAGTGAGTATAATATGAATTTTTAAATCGTTACCTCTAAATTAAGTTGATCCAAACAATCACCACTATAAAAGCTCATCGGCATAGAGTAACATACAATCCATAAATATATTGCAGAAACCCTAATCCTTAGTAATAATCATTACAAATTTGAATAAATGTTGGACTAAATGTTATTAGTATTGTGAGAATGATGATAAAGTGGACTATACCCACATAAGCATGTTTTAAGCTTCTTGTGTTTTGTACGTCTTTACCTAGGCAAGGATAAGGCATGTTGGCTCTGGAAACTTAATTTCATAGTCACAAATTTAAATTTAAATTCATTGACAAGAAAAAAATGTAATTTGAACAAATTGTAAATATGTCATTATACCTTTTCAATACTAAAACCATTTCTTGTTTAACTTATCTTGATCCCAAATGGCTCAGATTACATTGAAGTTAGAAACTCAAATACTTCGATTTGGTGCTTCCGTGTGTCTCTATGATGTTTATTTACAAATATGTGGTACATGTATATAAAGAATTCATTTTCATTGATGTGTAATCGAATATTAAACCTGGTAACGGCATGGTGGTCACATCCACCACCAACATTATGACAAAACGAGCAGATTATGATAGCTGAGGGTACTAGATAACAAATTTATATCATTTGATATGGTTCATATTCTGCTTGTTTTATATTTTGTGTTGATGTTTTACCTTACTTTTCTGGTTCACTGAGGTAAACTTCTTTAATATTCAGTTTCCATGGGAATGGCCATTTTGTTGAAAGACCAAGGATTCAAATGACCTATTTATCTTCATTATAATCAAACGGTCAGCTAAGACTATTAGATGAGTACCAATTGATTCATGTTGTCGAAAAACAATGATAGTATTTTCTACAAATTTCTTGGAATGTTACCATTGTAACGGCCTAGCAGTCACGTCCTCACCAACTTTATGACAAAAAAAACAGATTCCGATAGCTGAGGGTCATTGTAACAAAACAAAAATCATAATTTAGAATTATGCAAACATAATCCTTTTATCGAAAATAATATCGCTAGTGATTTTCGTTTGTCTCGCAATGTGGTCAATAAGGAAACAAATGTGGACAAAGGAATATCACTGGCGATATTATTTTCGATAATGTATCCGCAATGAGTAATATATTTAGCATTATAATCCTTTTAGATAACATAAAATGACATCTCCATTATATTATGTGATCATTTCTTTTCTGTGTGTTGCACGACAATACATATTATACACTGTCGCTAGTTGGAATATTTTTTTTACCCCAATTTATGGAATTATTTTGACAATGATCTATTCTTAATAGATCTTGATAATAGTATACATTCTCAGATTTTATTGAATAATAATTAACCAGTGTTTTTTTTTTGCTAGACTGCTAAAGCATATGTATGCTACTATGCTTATTAACTAGGGGACCTACGCCCTTAAGTCATAAATGACAGTAATGAGGATTAATACCCCACAAAAGGGCACTAATATTTCACATCGACACGGTTTTGATCATGGGGCCTAACAGTTACGAGGCCATTGCTTTGCCACTGAACCATGAATGAACGCAGCGGGGCTAGGGTAGGGGGCAGTTCCCACAAATAAAAAAATAAAAAAGGAAAATGCAATTAAATTTAATTGATTCATTGAATTTTCCCCGGTCCCCAACAGAAAAAAAAATCTTCTGTGTGCCCATGCCTTGAGCCATAATGCACGGTCGTACAGAGGATTTTTTTTATGTTGAGGATCTGATGTCATGTAATGTGTCATCAAGAGAAGCCAAAATATTGTTTCCATTTTCACTTCTCTTATATGTCTGTGTGTGTTCTCGTATATTATATCAGCGAGAAATGTTTGTATCGAAGCGAAATAATACCCATATTTGGAAATGCTTACATTCCAAATAGTTTTCTACAGTAAATTTACTCTAAAGAATCTATTCGACAAACACGTTTTTGAGCTTCCAATCACCCACGCACCTCAGGTTACAATCAGGGTACATAGTCTGATTTTGTCGTTGTAAAACCGACCAGCGTGAACTTCATTACAAATGATATGAAGCAAAGTGCGTCTCCTTTCAGATCGTCTTTTTCGAATCGGTTCTTCTCTCTTCTGTAACTCTTGTTACAAGCCCAGCCGTATGAATCATCTTATAGTCATTAAAATACAGTGACATCATAGTATAAAGAGTGTGTCAGTCCGTATATTATGGTATGACTGACGGGGATCGGAAATCGGAAATCGATGTGTGTAATTTCCAGGCAAAGTTACTCTCTTTTCTCTCTCTTTCTCGCTGTCTTGAAAAATTTCCAGGGTCCATGAGTTAAACCATATCGTTACAAGGTATGAACTAACATGAGGAACACAATCATTAAAGTAGATATTCATTGATTAAAAATAATTACTTTATTTTCATTTTTGCAAAGTTGAAACTTTGATTCGACAAGGTTATCAAAATTCAATACTTGGGAATGGCTTAATTACTTACTTACTTAATTATTTACCAACAATATATATATAAATATTAATATGCTGCAAACTCATGGGTAAGTGTTCCTATTAATGTTTCAAACAACAGACTAAGTATATATGGTCGACAAAAAGTTCAAATCCAGTTTATTCATTGAGGACATGTTTTATGTAATAGTAGTTTTAAGCTCTTTACTTTTATACGCTCTCATAATTTGTATTTCGGGCAATTATGATAGAGATAATAACGTAAATAATAGTAATATTAACTTCAGGAATAATGAATTAACAATCATAGAACAGTGTTTTTATATGCCTATTAAAGGTAATACAAAGTTTTGGTATGGGGTCATGAATTTGGTTCAAGTGAACATATTGGAAGCATATACGATCCTCCAATATTCAGTGATAGTTGTCGCGGTCGAAATCGACTCTAAAGTTATGAAATTGTAAATAATAAACACTTTATGTTGAATAGCTCCCTCTCAAGGTCAAGATATTAATTAAGCTATAAAACAATGTATATTAACTAAAATCGACCGATTAGCTATTCTCGTTCGGAAATTATATACCACAACTACATACTCTGAGATTTTCATGGTCGCAGCTACCATTGTACGGCCGTAGGAGCTAAATTTATTTTATCAAAATTTACCGGGAGCACCGGTAAATCTTTATATTAAATTTTTCTCGAAAGCAGAAGTGTTTTAGGGGCTTACATTTCTGGTGATTTTAGTACATCCACAGGGGCATCCAAATATATCAAAATTGTAAAGAATCACTATCCACCCATTTTTTTAAATTTCCCAAAACTTTGTAATACCTTTAACTTACCTACAAATAAATTTGATAGTCAAGTTTAGGGCTTGTAATATTAGAGGCAAACGTAAGTTTTCAAGCAAGTTGTCCTGTATATATTGCATTTTTGGTTTGTTAGATGGTAAAATATCGTTTGGGATTGTGTAAAATGCAAATGTTTCAAGGTTGAAATCACAGATACACCGGCCCGAATTCGCAAAGGAGGTTTGTCGACAAACCTCCTTTTGTTTCGACGCGTCAAAACGCGTCGAAACGCGTCATATGACGCACATAAACCTAGGTTTGTCGACAAACCTCCTTTGTGAATTCGAGCCATAACGTTTCATTTATATCAAATCGTTTGGTATATTCTACTTCTATATCAATGCTGACAAAACTGTGTTAAACGCTCTACATGCTCTAGTTCTGTTGAAGCGAGAAAAAAAAGTCAGCTAGCGGCGGGACGCCATCTGTATGCGTTCCCGAAAAATCCGAAAAATCGCAGAGGGGGGGGGGGGGGGGGCATAATGTCCCCCCGGGCCTTATTTGGGTTAACTCCAGCGCACGCTGGCGCTGGCGCGCTTGTTGAGATATTATACAAATGATGCATGCGCGTGAGTTAATTATACGATCTATCCGCACTCGAGTTGAGGCTGTGTGTATATATCGCACGAAGCTGTTAGGCTGAGTGTGATAGATATACACATCAACGAGGGCGGATGGATCGTATAATAAACGAATGAAAACATGCATCATTTGTTTTATACATGTTATTTAAGTTTTATCTTGTTATTTGATGTAAAGAAATAATAATTCAAGATTGTTTGCACTCCTTTTCATGAAAACGAGTGCAATGGGCTCAGTAAATGAATCACACGTGACCGCGCATGACCAATCATTTGATTAGGATCTGGGAGTGAGTTGTATAACCTGTACTACTGTATATCTGTGCAAGCGCACTTTCATATTGCCACGTCACATGCACAGAACTGGTATTTTCTAGTTCTGTGGTTATGAGTGGTGAATTTTGTCGACTATTTTGTTTTTCTTCGCAGACTAGATTGGATGGTACTTGATTCGTGTTGTACTTCCGAATCCAGGATTGATTTTTATCGTAAGTTTGATCATTGTGTAGACACGTTTACATTTCTAAATTTTAAAGCATTCTCGTGAAATAAGCCATTGGTCATTAGGTGTGCCCAAACTAAAAAATAGGAAATATTATTGCTGTATGCTTGTGCTACTCATTACAACCATGAATCGAACAACTTGAATGAAAAAGTGAATGAAAAGTGGCTTATATTTCACGAGAATGCGATGTTAAGTTATAGAGATATCATGATGTTACATTGTACTTGTGCTAGAGACAGTCTTTTAAATAGGAAATATTATCGCTGTATGCTTGTGCTACTCATCGAACAACTTCCATTTCTGTTTGTACTCGGAGATGTTTAGCTCTTCAATATTCCCCATTCTAGACTATTGTTGAAAGGTCCAGATATATTATGATTTGATAAACTCTCTACATGAATACATATTTTTGTTAAAGTCATGGGAATATAATTTCTTATTGGAAGTTAAGGGAAATGAAAAACTACGAAATCTACCTAAATCATGGATATTTTAGGGAAATTTATTGTAAGTGTGGGCCATATATATAGCTTTGACATGTGGCGTAGCTAGGGGATAAGTGCCCCCCCCCCTCTTTCAAAAAAGGATTAAGAGAAGAAAAGAGTGAGAGCAAAGGGAAAGATGAAGGAAAAGGTAAAGGAATGTGAGATAATATAAAGAGATAGAGTTTGCTCGAAAATGCTCTTCATAGATTATACTATTATGAGAATGCTAATTTTGATAAAGAAAAATCACGATTCGTTTTGATATATTGTATTTAACATGTAAACAGAAACTGACTCTAAATGTGTGTTTTTTCGTAAATATCCTCGTTACAGTGACTAGCACCTCGTTATAACTACTACAGTACTATAATTATTCATATGCTTTTAACATGTTTAAACATCAGTATCGATAAGTATCTTAGAAGAATACCCTTGATTATCATTCTTCTTTCAGTTATTAATTTTGAGTAGGATCAGTATAGTAGGCATAAAGATGAAAAGATCAACTGCATCATGATACATTGAGATTTAATATATAAAAACAATAAATAAAATCAAAACAACCCCCCAAAACTCCTTACTAGCGCATAGATTTCCTTGAGCCTCTATTTATGATCTTATTGATTATTGTACAGTGTAAGTCAAAAAAAGTTTACACCTACAACATTGTTAATTATTTTAAAATCATCTATGAACGGTAAAGTATTATACATCTTATGAAAGAGTGTTTTATCCCAAATCATTTGATATCATTTTTGTGCGGTATGTACTCATAAATCGACTTGCGCCAACGTTGCTTATGTTATGTTTTATTCACATTTGTGATTTGGGTATTCATTCAGTCTTTGCAGATCCAAATAACACCCCTAACAAAATTAATCATGCCACACATATCAAATATCGAATATCAACTATCGACGAACATTTGTGCACGCGTGTGTTTGTGTGTGTGTGACTTTGCTTCTTCCAAAAGCATATGCAATTTGCACTTCATTTGTTACATTCAATTAATTCTCTCACTCCGCTAATCCCAATATAATACATGCTGTAGGCATCACTTTGGCGCAAGTCGATTTTTGCACTCTCGCAAACAATGCCTCCAGTTCATCCGAGCGTGAACACATACCACACAAAAATGATACCAAATGATTTTGGACAAAAGACTCTTTCATAAGATGTATACTAATTTACTGTTCATAGATGATTTTTGAAATAATTAGCAATTTTCTAGGTGTAAACTTTTTTTTTGACCCTCACGGTATAATGAAAATGAGTTTTCTTGTAAAAGACCACTTCCTAACAAATTTGGGGTCCTTGGTTGAGAGAATATATTTTCTTCTTCAACAAACTAATTTAATAAATGAAGGTAGTTTAAAACTCTTTTCCTTTATACGCTCTTATATCTGGTACTTAGAGCAATAATGATTGAGATGATAATACTTGATTCGGGATTGATGAAGTAACAGCCATAAAACAGTTTTTCTTGATAGGCCTATTAATTTATTATCAAATAAATTTGATAGTCAAGTTTGGGGCTTGTAAATATTAGAGGCCAAAATTAACGTAAGTTTTTACTCAAGCAGATCTCTTGACTTTGCATTTTTGTTTTGCCTATAGATATTCAATACATATCTGGGAATGTATCGCTGGGTTGTGTTAAAAGCAGTTGTTTCAAGTTTGAAATCACAAATACTGAATAACTACATTTATCTCGAAACGTTTAGCGTATTCTAGTTCTAAAACAACATGTACGAGAACAAAATCTATACCTGCTGTAGTTCTTTTGGAGGGGCGCCTTATATATACTGCACCATATATTTCATATATATTTTAATATAGGAATGGCTAAATATTCTTTTGAATAAATATGTTGAAATATGAATATGCTGCAAAATTAATGGGTTCATGTTAATATTTCAACAACAGACTATAAAGTATATGTGGTCGACATAAAATTCATATCCATTTTATTCGCTGAGGACATGTTTTATGTAATGGTTGGTAAAGTTTGATCCAGGGACATAAGGGCATACCCGATCACTACTCACATAAATAGTTGACAAGGTATTAGTCAGTACAGGTAATAACAGATATATATTAGATGTTAACAACACATATCTCCCGGGTAAAACCCATTGCTTTTTCAAATTCCACGGTGCTAATAATACTAATACTAACTTCCGGATTGATGAAGTAACAGCCATACAAAAGAGTTTCTTGATAGGGCTATTATCAAGTAAATATAAGAGTCAAGTTTGGGACTTGCAAATACAAGAGGCATACATAGGTTATTGAGCAAGGAGTGCTGTCGATATTGCATTTTGGTTTGCCTGTAGATACAAAGCGAGAAAAATATTGTTGGGTATTGTGTTAAAAGTACATATTTTAAGGTTGAAATCACAGATACTGTATATACAAATTATCACACAGCGTATTGCATATTCTAGTTCTAAATCAATATATGCGAAATGTGTCAAATTCTATACATGCTCCTGTTGTTTTGGAGGGGTGGATTATAATATAAACTCGACCATTACATAAACACATAATCCAATGTACAGTGCGTCCAAGAAAAAAAAAACCAAATCAGCCGTAGACGAAAGACTTCATGCATGTCTGATTGTCAACGAAACGGAGTTAAGTCTTTTGTCAAGTCTGCTTGTTCCTACGGCAGGCAGCCAATAAAAACGAATTCGTTTCATGATAAAATTATGGAAATGCAAGCACTACTTTAAACAATCAGAACTTTGCCATTCCTCGCTCATTTCTCCTGATTTAGGTGTCATATGAAAGGGCAGAAACTAAACTTTCTAAAAATGTGATTTTCCCATTGAAATTCAGATACCGCCCGCCAAATGACTTTTTGGTTTCCTGTCTTCAGATTCATTTTAATCACTCATGTGTGAAATATGCATCATATGAGTTGCATCAAATGAAGGGGAGGATCTAAGCTTTACGAATATGTGTCATTTATTAATTATTATGATAAATCATCGATCATTCTCGGTTTCGTTTTTTCTGGGACGCACTGTATATTGAAGTAGAGGGATGGCTACATATTAAAAAAAAAAAATGGAAATATCAATATGCTGCAAACTTACGGGTATTTCTGTTAATACTTCAACATAAGTTTGTATGGTCGACATAAAGTTCATATCCAGTTTATTCACTGAGGATATGTTTTATGTAATAGTTGGTAAAGTCTTGTCAAGACACAACAAGGCCTATCCGATCACTACTGAATAATCGAAAAGGTATTAGTCAGTAAAGTAATTACAGGTAGAGGTTAGCTGTACAAACTCACATCTCCGTGGTAACACCTATTGTTTTTTAATCAAATTATCGAGAGAAAAAAATAATAAAATGAGAACCAAAGATTAAAAACCTCGAGAGTTTGTAATTTCATGAAGAAAACGCTCGCAGCATTTAGAAAGAAGGAGATTTAGGCAGTCAAGTGAATATATCAATATGTGAGCAACCAGATGCTTGAATATACTTATATTTGACAGCAATGCACCCTTGTCCATCTTATATCTTTCCTATCGAAGGTGCATTTTTACCACGTTCATTCGCTTCACTGGCTGGCCAAATTTAGCTACAGTAAAAATTATGGGCAACGAATGCCCCAATATCCTCATATTTATGTATCGAGGTGACCGAATATATTAGTTTCTGGTTACAAGGATATTCCTTGGCGAGGTGCCAGCGTACAAATTACTTTATTTTACCATAAAGTATAGTATATTTGTCAAGTGCTTAGAGACATTTGTATTGAGCGCTATATAAAAATTAAATATTATTATTATTATTATATCAAAAAGTGTCAATTGTTTGGCTCACTCGAAAGATTTACAATCAGATATGCCCGTTACTATATATATTTCAAATGACGTGTGCCACAGTCATACAAAGTGATTTTTCTGTGATCAATCTGGGACTTGGATTACAGGAAGCTTTTTATTTCTCAAAAGGAGAATAAGACCGGTGCCCCCTTCCGCCCCCTCCCGTGACTGGGTCCACGCTACGCCACTGGCTATGACAGCCATCCAGTTTGAACTGAGAATGGGCATTCCAGCATTGATATAACGTCACTGATTCTTATTCTTATTTAGTGTCACACAAATGAAAATCAATACCAAAAGTGAGGCAGTTTTGGTCTCGGATTTCATTTCGTAGAGAGAAAAGAGATAACGAGATATAAGCGTTGCAATTCTAAACAAATATGGTTACATAAGGTTTGAATTTTGTTTTATTTTAGACGAAGTGGCATTTCCATTTCTGCCCTGGATTTCCTGTGCTTGTAATACGTGGTGGAATATATCTCATCGCTAAGCCTCTTCGATTGATTGCACTATGTGCGAACACAGGCGCGGATCAAGGATTTTCCAATAGGGGGGGCCGGAAATTTGAAAATTGCGCAGACCGTTTTTTCAACTCAACATACCAATACTGACAAGGTCATATTAGAAGTACCATACCGGTACAATTTTTGACGTTTTCATCGGGGGGGGGGGGGGGGGGCTATAGCCTCTTGCCCGAAAAGTAATTTTCTGGTTTCACAATTCGAAAAAGTGAGCGAAGCGAGCGAGCAACAATTTGAGCATAATATGTATTTTGTGAAAATAAAACGAGAAAAGATATCAAAAACTCATATTCGGACAGCTCGCTGTTCCCTCCCCCCCCCCCCATTACGCGCGAAGCGCGGAAGCTTTGACCTTTCTTTAATTGTTAGAGAAAGAAGACGATATGTTGTACCATTCTCGACTCTTATTACTTGACTGAATTCAGCCCCCCCCCTCCCGCGCGAAGCACGGAAACTTTGGCCTTTCATAGTTTAATGAAATTATTAGAGAAAGATGATTCGTTGTTCCATTTTCGACTCTTAATCCTTCTCTGAATTGAGTTTCCCCCCCCCCCCTCCCGCGCGAAACGTGGAAGCTTTCTCGTTTCTTTAAATTATAAGGGAAAGGAGACGATTCTTTGTACTATTCTCGACTCTTAATCCTTGTCTGAATTCAGTTTTCCCGCGCGTAGCGCGTAAGCTTCGACGGTTCATTAAATTATAAGAGAAAGAAGAAGATTTGTTGTACCATTCTCGACTCTTATTACTTGACTAAATTCAGCCCCCCTCCCTCCCGCGCGAAGCACGCAAACTTTGGCCTTTCATAGTTAAATGAAATTATTAGAGAAAGAAGATGATTCGTTGTTCCATTTTCGACTCTTAATCCTTCTCTGAATTGAGTTCCCCCCCCCCTCCCGCGCGAAGCGCGGAAGCTTTGACGTTTCATTAAATTACAAGGGAAAGGAGACGATTCTTTGTATTATCCTCGACTCTTAATCCTTGTCTGAATTCAGTTTTCCCCCGCCCGCGCGTAGCGCGTAAGCTACGTTGTTCCATTCGTTGTTCCATTTTCGACTCTTAATCCTTCTCTGAATTGAGTTCCCCCCCCCCCCCTCCCGCGCGAAGCGCGGAAGCTTTGACGGTTCATTAAATTATTAGAGGAAGAAGACGAATCGTTGTACCATTTTCGTCTCTTAATCCTTGTTTGAATTCAGTCCCCCCCCCCCCTTCCAGCGCGAAGCGCAGAAGCTTTGACGTTTCATTAATTATTAGAGAAAAGGAAGATTTGTTGTACCATTTTCGACTCTTATTACTAGACTAAATTCAGCCCCCCTCTCTCCCGCGCGAAGCACGGAAGCTTTGGCCTTTCATAGTTTAATGAAATTATTAGAGGAAGAAGACGAATCGTTGTGACATTCTTGTCTCTTAATCCTTTTCTGAATTCAGTTTTCCCCCGCCCGCGCGTAGCGCGTAAGCTTCGACGGTTCATTAAATTATTAGAGGAAGAAGACGAATCGTTGTACCATTTTCGTCTCTTAATCCTTGTTTGAATTCAGTTCCCCCCCCCCTCCAGCGCAAAGCGCAGAAGCTTTGACGTTTCATTAATTATTAGAGAAAGAAGAAGATTTGTTGTACCATTCTCGACTCTAATTACTTGACTAAATTCAACCCCACTCCCTCCCGCGCGAAGCACGGAAGCTTTGGCCTTTCATAGTTAAATGAAATTATTAGAGGAAGAAGACGAATCGTTGTGACATTCTCGTCTCTTAATCCTTGTTTGAATTCAGTTTTCCCCCTCCAGCGCGAAGCGCGGAAGCTTTGACGTTTCATTAATTATTAGAAAAAAAAGAAGATTTGTTGTACCATTCTCAACTCTTATTACTTGACTAAATTCAGCCCCCCCCCTCCCTCCCGCGCGAAGCACGGAAGCTTTGGCCTTTCATAGTTTAATGAAATTATTAGAGAAAGAAGATATTTCGTTGTTCCATTTTCGACTCTTAATCCTTCTCTGAATTGAGTTCCCCCCCCCCCCCTTCCGCGCGAAGCGCGGAAGCTTTGACGTTTCATTAAATTATAAGGAAAAGGAGACGATTCTTTGTACTTTCCTCGACTCTTAATCCTTGTCTGAATTAAGTTTTCCCCCGCCCGCGCGTAGCGCGTAAGCTTTGACGGTTCATTAAATTATTAGACAAAGAAGACGATTCGTTTTACCATTCCTTGTCTTATTTCAGGTCCCCCCCTCCCGAGCGAAGCGCGGAAGCTTTGACATTTCATTAAATTATTAGAGAAAGAAGACGATTTGTTGTACCGTTCTCGACTTGTCAGAATTTTCTTTTTTTTTTCTTTGTCTGCTCCTTTTTCGTCCTATGTCCTCTTACTGCCCCTACCGCCCCTGGCTACGCGCCTGCTTTAAAGGGAAAATGAAGCAATCATGATTGTGATAGCACACAATTAGGTTAGTAGAAATGAAAGGGAAAAAAACATCTATTACACCAACCATGGATAAATCACGGCCGGGAGCGTCATATCATAGTTTTCTGTTAATCGGGCGAGGGCCGGGGCGTAGCGACCAAGCGAGATTTTGCAATGTTGAAATTATGCATTCTAGAAAATTCCGCTTTATTTCTTTCTAGCTATATTTCTAAATTTCCTGGGGGACGTATCTCCCTATCGCGCCCAGGATTGCCGCCCCTGTCCATGATTACTACCAACATGAGTTCAAATACAAGCACAAGCGAATTGGTATGAGCTGAATCCAAATGAAGGGCAAAATAAGAGTTATGAAGCGGCCCTACCGCTAATTTAAAATTTGACTGTTGAGTATATAGCTTCTATTTAAAAGACATCCAAAATATTGTGCCCTTTTCAAATTTCTCACTAAAGAGTGATGACCTTTGTAGCGCAGGGGCTGTTTTTTACGTTTAACTTTGAATTTATGCGGCCGGCCCGGCCCCCTCTATTCAATAACGTTTGTCAAGCCTTCTGGAATGACCCCAAATCTCCCGATTACAGTTTTCCCTTATTCGTCGTCACTTAGCGCCATTTCCTTGTCTTCCCCCCTTTCTCACCGACTTTTCTCTCCCCCCCCACCCCACCCACTCAGTATAGGGTACGCACATGTATGTTCCCTCTCTTTGAAAGCACCCCTCTATCTCCGGTGTAAGTCAGTACGGGCCGGATTTTTGTGTATTACGGGCCGGACTTTGTTGCGTGAAAAGTAACTCTTTATCGGAAATAAAGGTCCATTAGGTGGATGGCTTTGGAGGTAAAATATTTAAACAGTTATTTTTCCTCCACATGACATTATGGTCATATTTTTATCTTAAAGGGTAGTACTATTATCCAATCTTATCACAGTTTGAACTATAACACACTATACGTTTAAATTGTTATTACAAGTTTGTGTTATAGTCAGCAATTGTATAGGTAGCTGTCATCGGATATGCTTAAAACCCTTGATGTAGTCGGTAACGTGCATGGGACAAAATAGCTTGGATTTGCCCTTATAACATCTCCCCTTAAAAACTCATCATGGCAGCTGACGTAGGTTCTCGCCAGTTCACAAACTTTGGTAACTCATGAGTTGACGAAATACCCCTTCCCCCTTTACTTAAGCGCACGAGACTAGCACACACGGCTAGAAAGTTGTACGTCAGCTACAAGAAACACGAGACGGACCCGCACACGAACCCTTTAATTTTAGCTCAAAATTAAGAGATTCAAAATTATCACGCTCAAACGCGTGCGCCATTTTTTATTATCTGTTCTCTTTTATTTCGTCGCAGGAATTTGGGGCGGTCACCTTCCCAGGAACCCGGGGAAGTCGCCATGGAAACCATTAACAGAGAGATGCCACAACCCGAACCGAGCGCCAATTTTCAGACGAGCAAAATCCTGTATCGGAAAGAGTTAAAGAGCGGATTACGAACGGAGAAAAGATGGCTGAAAACTAAGGTAAGAACATGTTATTATTACCATGAATCCATGATTATCGAAATCCTCATGGAGGGATGTCAGGAGGGGGAGGGGGTGGGGGTGGGGGTGGGGGGGGGGGGGCTAGGATTGGAATTAAGCGAAAAGTTGGCCATATATTTTACTTTCTTTCGATTGTACCTTTCGAAAGGTCGCTAGAATATACGTTTTTTATGTTTAAAATCATCTCACCAACGACTTAATTATCATTTCCGAAAACAGTTATATGTCATTGCAAACATCCGCTTCCGCCTAGCTGTTGAAAACACGAGCAATGTTGATAAAATATTCATTGCAGACATTTTAGTAGCAGTCTGCATGGATATCAGAATACTAGTAGATATAGTAGTATTAGTATTAGTAGTAGTAGCAGCAATAGTATAGCAGTACTAGTAGATATAGTAGTAGTAGTAGTAGTAGTAGTAGTAGTAGTAGTACATTTGTAGTAGTACATTTTTAGTAGTAGTAGTAGTAGTAGTAGTAGTAGTAGTAGTAGTAGCAGTAGTAGTAGTAGAAGTAGTACATTTGTAGTAGTAGTATTAGCAGCAGTAGTATTAGTAACAGTAATGATAGCAGTATCTCTTTTAGAGCAAATGGATATGCCCAAATTTCTTTGCTGGGCTTGCAGTAAAATTTGAAATAATCACCCAGTCGTGTTTGGAACTCTGGTTGAAGGCAAATGAAAGAGTATAACATTTTTTTCGTAAATGTAAGATGCTGTGTAACACATCAATTCCAATCATTGTTGGGATATATTGAGAGAATGGAAATGGAAAATTTAAGGCAGTACTTCTCAATCTGTGCCACAACATCGTTTCAAATTTTTGCATGTAGCCCCGCGATTTCGAAATTAGTATTAAGTTTCTCAAGTGATATTGCGCCGTATGCCTTGAACTTTTCCGTAAGTGTGTTTGAATACTATAATACCTGGGTAACTGGATAACACATTTTGATATAATATGTCGGACACCTCTAAAAGGTCAGTTACAGATATCAACAAATGACAAGTCAGTGTAGCACCTTGGTACATTTGTTTTGCAGTTCATAGCGCTTTGTAGATGTCCAATATAATCAAAAAAAGAGATCACGTAGTTGATATTTGGGGATATTTCATGAGAGTAGAACACAGCCCCTGAAAAGAGTTTCTCGTTGAGCGTGTTGAGCGCCTGTACTATTTTTAAAGAGATATACTACGTTAATTACCATTGAAGAGAGAATAACATCGCTCCCAAACGTTTCCTACAAGGGACACCTAGAAGTTGGAGAAATCATATGTTGTAGTGTTACTGCTTAACTGACACATTTTTATTAACTTTCTCTATTCTTCTCTGTCAACTCTTTCCTCATAAACCACCACCACCACCACCACCACCACCACAACCCCAACCCTATCATACTACCATCACACCACCACCATACCACCACCATGTCCATCACCACCACCACCACCACCACCACCACCACCACCACCACCACCACCACCACCACCACCATCACCAACAATACCACACTACCACTTCCAACACCATCATCACCACTCCTTCATCTAACAAACAGTACGCCTTGATTCCCAGCAACGCCTGCCCCACAGATGTGGTGAATTTCTTGTTTGAAAAATGGCGCCTTCCCAAACCCAATCTTGTAATCTCAATCGTCGGGGGTACGAGCAAGTTTCACATGAACATCCAGCGTCGAGATGTATTCCGAGTTGGGATCGCCAAAGCTGCTGCTACCACGGGTACGTCCAAATATTATCAAATATTTACTTTAGAAGGGCATGGGCGTCGTTATTTCGGAGAATGGCGGAAAGAGGGTGAAGCGCAGGTGAACTTTTGTCGACACCTTCGCTCTCGCTTGAATAAAACTTAACAAAAGACGGCAAAAAATTACCTTCAATGGCCACAATGCTATTTAATCACTGATTTATTCTTCCACTTTGTAGAAACGTGAAAACGGTTTTGGATTTCAGAGATATAACACCATCTGTACTTAAGATAGATTGGCCTTTTTCAAAAACATCAGTCTATAATTTAAGTATAATAGATTTGCCGGGAATTCAGATTTATATTTATCATGTCTCTCCATCTTCTCCCTTATTTTATCACTCTGGTATTGTCTTTAATTCACACATTTCTATTCTCTTCCTTGCATTTGTCTCTGCCTTTGTTTTTATTTCAATTGATTTTCATCTTCACATTTCTCTCTCTCTCTCTCTCCCCTCTCTCTCTTCCCCCTTCTCTCTCTCTCTCTCTCTCTCTATTTATATATAAATGCATATCTCTTTCTTTGTTTCTTTTTTCTCTCTCCCTCCATTTCACTGTCTCTCTGTCCCTGTGTATGGTTGTCTCCCTTTTTCTATCTCTGTCTGTTTATCTCTATCTCCCGCTCTCTCTGTCTCCCCCCCCCCCCTCCTATCGCGTAGGTGCATGGATAATCTCTAGTGGACTCAACTGCGGCATACTTAAGACGGTGGGCGAGGCCGTAAAAGACCACGCCGTGGCTGCCGGTGCTGGGCGAGGTCGTAAGAAGGTCGCCGCAATCGCACTGACATCGCTCAGTGAGATCGATGGCGCACAGTCTCTCATCGATGGAGCACTAGTAATGCATCCTTCTATGCTTCTATATTTAGAATAAACCATTTTGCCAGTTTGTCGAGCTTTTATTTGTAAATGAAGAGACAATTGAATATATAGCAAATTAATACATAATGCAAGCATAAAATTAAACAAATCATAACATCATGAGGTGCTTAACGATGACAATATTAGATGCTGTTATAATTATGATGATAATATCGTTGTTCCAATATTTGTCAGAACCAAAAGACGCACCAGCCCCAAACGGAATTCATATGATGCCTAAAATAACGAGAACTTATATCATTCTTGCTATGTATAGATTATTGAAATCACACTTGAGTTCTTAAATTTGCAATCACGTTTTTGAAAATTGATATATTGACCATAAAGATTGTATGTAACACCGCCTATATCGATGATGTTGATATGTACCGTTACCCATCTCATTTCTATTGACTACCAGCACGACAGACCCGTGGTATACGGTCAGGGTTCTGAACGCATGGCACAGCAAGCCATGCTTGACCCCAACCACACCTACGCCCTCCTCATCACTGATCCAAAGAAAGATACAACCACATCATCGTCGTCATCGTCATCGTCGTCGAGTCACAACGGACAGGACGTCGACCCGATGAGCAAACGCGATCAGCAGGGCTCGGAGATCAGAATTAGAAGCCAGATCGAACACGAGATCTCAACACGAAATATCTCACACAGCAGCAGTGAGTTTCGTTAAGGGATTTTGTAAATGTATCTATTTCAAGATCGTACTAGAGATCGATGCGAAGACTCGAGAAGTCAACCGAAGGCCAATTTTAATGCCAAATATAAATCACGTTCGGATAACGTAAAACGTCATCGGTCATGTTTGCACGCTTCAGCAGGTGATGCACAAGGATATTAACAATTCCCCTAGATTGATTTCGAAAATCTTTGCGATTGTGCTATTAATTATAAAGGTATTGTGTAAGGGGATAGGTTAGTCTTGTACGGGGAATCCCCTCTCATGGTATCTTGGTACTTGAGCAATTGGAAGCCCAAATCCTAAGGCAAATCTCAGCCTACGATATTATTCAACATGATGATGTGCAGATGGGAGTTTGATGATATATCCAAGTTGAATTAACACTTTACAAAAAATATAGGCCTAGGAAGTTAGCATTTCACCAAATGCAACTTATTGATAATGTTAAGAATTCCGATAATGTAGAAAATGATTGTAAAGTCTAAGTGATAGTTTGGCACGGCTGTTTTATCCAGGCTTTAGCTGTCAAAAATTACACTGTGTCATAGTGGCAGTAATAAATCTATTATTCTCCTTAAATGTGTTTATGTCCTCATCTATATTCGATTAAAGCCAACGTACCAATCATATGTTTCCTGGTAAACGGCGGACCTCATCACATCCGTGCAATCCACAATGCCATCGAGAACAAGACCCCTGTCCTAGTCTTGGCGGGATCCAAAGGCTGTGCTAACGTCATTGTTAAAGCTCTCAGGCAAACGTGAGTGAGATTAATAAAATAGTATTTCATTTGATCACTTTAAAATGCATCTGTGAATATCCTTAAAGTAGATATTCATTGATTTTAAAAACTAACTTTATTTTCATTATTGCAAAGTTGAAACTTTGATTCGACAAGGTTATAAAAATTCAATGCTTGGAAACATTCGAGGTAATGATTATTATAAATTACAAAAGGCTTAAATACAGCCCCGGCATAGCACCTGAAGAGCTTTCCGAACGCTGCTCAGATGTGTGAGATCACAGTATGGACATGATTTGCACAAGCAGACGATGTCCCATGACATCTCACACATTTTCAGTGCCTGTGTTTTCATCTTTTCTTGAGTTCTTTCTCTTACTTCAATACCGTCAGGCTAAATGTATAATCTCTTGCCTCACTCTAAACCCCGCGCATGGTTTTATTTTGATGACAAATGCAGCGATACTAAAATAAAGGAATCTTTCGCTTGTAAAAAAAAATAAGACGTCATTGTAAATTCAGCTGCACACACCGCGGTATGTTCGGCGTTTCAAGAGGGAACAAATGCCGTCCTTAATGTCATTCCGGGGTATTTTCAGTTTGAAGTCTGATTTCTTTGATTGTTTATTAACCCCTATCCTGTGTATTTACAAGCAAAAGATTTTAGTTTTCAGAATTGGGTCATATCCCCTTTTGAAAGGTTTGACATGCCATTACATTTATATACACTAAACTCATTATAATTTGAGAAATAATAGCTTTGCAATTATGTACATTCTTTATGGGATGTCGTCTGCTTGGGCGGTCTTGGTCCATATAGTGACGTCATTAAAAACATCGTTATTATTCCGGCGAATCTCTCGTATATCCCAGCTGCTATGGAGGTGGTTGTATTTGTATTTTTTATAAATCACCCGATATGTAGTTGACCTAAAACTTGTATGATGGCCATCTGTTAGCGTACCAGTTTCTAATGATACATTAGTTGACATATTTGTGATTTTCTTTGAATTTCACCTTTAAATCAAAACTGAAAGCACATCTTTTCAATTAACTGTAAATCTAAGCATATCAGGAACTGTTGTAGCACAGTAAAATATTTTACTTAATGTTAGATAGTTTCTGCGCTCTATAAATGTATTATTATTATATCATCGAATAAAACCTCATGGCCAGTATTAGAGGATAATATTGAGAAAGTGAGTTCATGGTTTTATTTAGACGCCCAACATCAACACGAAGTGACCAAGTCGATAAAATGCTAATGGCCTAATTTTCATCATGCTCACATAATAATACTAATCTAAACCATAAGACAAAGTAATCAAAAGCGAGAAAATGCCCTTGGTAATGCTGCTTAAAATCCAGGAAAGGTCAGAAAAGCCCTAGATCATACAGAGTATTTGGTTTTACTACGCCTCAGATGATACTCGATTATTTTTTTTTGACATTTTATACAGTGATGAGGCGTCGAGCTCTCTCCACAACATCATGCGCCAAGAGTTTGGCGACACCATACCACCTGGCGAAACGGTCGAACTGCTTAAGAAACTCAACGAGATCATCAAGAGAAAGCATCTTCTTACTATCTTCGAGCTCGACGGTGTCGAAGGGGTACCGAGGATCGACATCGACGAAGCTTTCCTCAAGGCTCTCCTCAAAGGTATAATCATCAGCCGACAATAGAACAGCTATTCAATTTATTTTTAACCCGAAACTCGTCAATTTCACTAGAATTCAAGTCACCTTTAATATTCTAGATTCATCATGTCAAAAAACATCTGTTCAAATGTGAATAGATTCTATCAATTTTTAATAGATTTTCGTAAGTATCCCTCGTTTAATCCAAATCTGAATAGATTATATTTTATATTTGAATAGGCATTTTAAAGAGTGAATGGTGATCATTTTAGCTTCCTCGATCCATTCGTAATCCGAGAAATATTTGTCATCGAACGATTAACGAGATGCGAAAATTCCTTAGCAATTTTTAAAAAATATTACTTTATTTGCATATGAAATAGCTTCTTTTGAGCATCTGTTAATTTTTAAAGCTATCAATGAAAATGTAAAAAACAACTAGAGATATAAATTTTTGTCGTGTGATGAGGGTTTTTTCAAATGTTCCTCCGCTTACTTTCGAGGTGATAATATGGTTTACGATTTCCCTCAAACAGGTTCACAGGGATCAGGAAAGAAAGACCAGCTTCATATGGCAGTAGTCTGGAGGCGAGTAACATTGGCACAGGGTCAGCTTCTAAAGCAATACAAATGGAAGGTAGGCCTCATGTTTTAGGGGAGGATGGGATAGTTCCAGCAGCACTCGAAAAAAGCATTTAAGACAATGCCGTCCATCTTGAAGACGAATGAAGTAAGACAAGAAGTCGCAGTAAAATGGGCTTTCGAAATTAAATGCTTCAGAACTTCAGAAGGTTAAATCCCCGATAATATTATTCAAGATGTTTTAGAAACTTTTAGAATCAACGACCTTGTCTAGAGAAGAAAATGAAGTGAAGACAAAATTAATATACGCAGGGTGAGACGATAGAAAGAAAAAGAGTAGGCAAAAGGTAAAAGTTAAAACGAAAAGAAGAAAGAAGGAAAGGAACAAGGTGATTCATACCAAAGTGTAAGAGAACAATATTAATTGTCTGATGTTACGACGTTACGCATACCATTTGGATTGGATTGGATACCAATTAGATGAGAATAAAATAATTATATTGCATTGGATATTAAATTGGTAATGAATCCAATAGCTTATGTCGATACATCCTTTTGTATATCTTAAGCACAGTTCTTCCTTGTAACAAATAATCAGTATTGTCAATTAATTGATCCTTTTCATCATTGTATTACTTTCTTCATCCTATTTCTAGTCCTCCGAACTGTTTGAAGCACTTCGCATAGCGCTGGTGAACGATCAGACGGATTTTATCCGTCTCTTTCTCGACATCAACGTCAAGCTTGAAGACTACCTCCATGCCGGTGAACTCCGAAGACTTTATAACGAGGTGATTGTTTTGATCTAAAGTTGGCTTTTGGCATAATTGAAAAAATACTTGTGATATACAATTGAGAAAAAAACTGTTGTTATCAAGTTATTCTATTGAGTTATTTGTTGTGAGAATTCACTGAATCTTCCTAGATAATTACAAAGTGAAAATAGTCCTATGAAGGCCTAATAATTTTGTGTGTATCTATTTCTTGAGCTGCTCCGTAAGATTTGATTTGCCAATTGAATTGAATTTCAACTTTTCTTTCTGTTGGGAATCAAATAAATGAGAAACTAAAGAAAACTTGTTTATGAGATGATGATCTTGGTGACGCCTGGAGGCATATACTCCTGCTTTTTAGTACATTGTAGTTATCATTGATATTCAAGTATTATTAACTATCATATTTCACATGAAAAAGCATCGTTCTACCAGCTCTTAGCGGCGCCCATTCCTTTTCGAGTCTATCGATATTTTCAATATTATATTGTACCCATTCTAAATAAAATGTCTCTTTTTAATATATCTCGTAATGAGCGTGTCTTGTTTCTGTTTTTCACCCTTTATCTACTTTTCTTCTTGCTTTTTTGCCCTCTTCCACCAATACCCCTACTCCTCTTTATCCTTTGGATCACAAATCTAGGTTCCTGAGGATACATTGCTGTACAAATTACTCTTAAAACAGAGAGGTCAGGTAAGGGTGATCTGTGAAGATCTAGACCTAAGTAATACAATCGGAATACACATTATCTTTGGAATGCTCCAGACTGAAAGACAATCTTGACCAAATTAAAAGATGTTTGGTTTGTTCAGTGTTTAATCTTGTATCTTTCCACATAAAATGTATTTCTCAAAATCATTCTCAAAGTCAAAAAAATATTTACCTAAAGCAAATACAGAGGGAAAACATTGTTAAGATTTCGTTAATACGAGGCAGATGATGTTCGTCATGTTTGTGAAGATAGAAATGTTTCTCAGTATACAATCAGGATCATTATGTAATGTAAAACACAGGGTTTATTACTTTTGTTTAATACACAATAATTCTAAACGTTGAGAGAATACGAACTGTGAAATCGACAAGGAATAATTATGGTACATGGGTGTTCATTCAAATCTACAAATATATCTTGTATAACTTCTTTAATCTCTCGTTTGGCTCCGTCTTTCTCCTTAGCTGAGTCTGCTGTGGGATTATGATCTGTATATTATATCTGTATTTTCTTTTGAATTTCTTTTTAGAATAAAGTGCCGGTCGATCTTCCAGATGTTGGTACCGTGATCAAAAGTCTCACAACACATTCCTACGAACCGCTCTATTTATCAGGTAACACGTGATCATGTATAATGACCCAATCAGGAAACTCTATCTAGCATGTTAATAAAAATTGCACTGGAGAAGGGCAACTTTTGTTCATTTTCTTTAAAAGAATTAATTCGAAACGGGCTCAGAGGAGAGAAACAAGAAGGTGATATATGTGAAAGCAACATGTGATCGAATACTGAGGAAAAATTGAGCTGAGTATTTGATGAAAGCAAAACGATATATTATATGATCTCAAACCGTAGGAAGCACTCAGTAACTATAGAAGGGTGGTGGTGGGGACGTGGAGAGGGGATGTCGCATTTTTTCACCATTGCCCATGAATAAATCCGTAAAATTTTGCATTTTTAGGGCTTTTTGCTTAATAATTAATTATTTTCGGCAGAATGCATACGACACACCAGCGGAGCAATTATTGTCGCATGAGCAAGACTAGTGTCCTACAACATGTTAATTCAGGGATATGACCTCCCAATTAGTCCTTGTGAAGCTATTCGATATGTAAAAGAATTACATCGATATTCTCTTCCCTAACTCCTACCTACCTCAGATTCTCAACCCATCTTGAACCCTTGTCGCGAGCTCTTCTTGTGGGCGGTGCTGCAGGATCGGCAGGAGACTGCCCGGTTGTTCTGGGATGAGGGCAAGGCATGGATCGGGGGAGCTCTGGTGGCTAGTAAGATCATGAGAGCCATGCAGAAGTTGGAGACAGAGCCACAGAGGTTGGCCAATCTGGAGGAGCACCAGAGGTATGTGATGTAAAACAATAGGGCTTGAACAACGCCCCGAAGATCGAGAATACCTACGAGTTGTCCTTGCTTTGTTCAATCCAATTCCTAAGAATGTTCTAAATTCTTGTCTCATTGTTTAAGGGAATATGAGAAGTTTGCAGTTTGAGACTTATAATTATGGCGCTTTTGTTTCGTTCTGAATCTCCTTTCTAAGCCCTAGTCCAACATCCAAAGAGAGTTAATATTTTCGAGTTGTCCTTGTTATTCATAGATCATTAAAATTCATAAGTATAATGTTTTTAATCCTTGTCTGTTTTTTCAAAAGGGAATACGAGAAGCTGGCTGTTGGTGTCCTAGACCACTGCTACAGAGAGGACCATCGAAGGACTTCGCTGCTCCTCATTCGTGAGATGCCCGAGTGGGGTAACGTGTCGTGCTTATGTCTTGGGGCAGCAGCACACGACAAACAGTTCATTGCCCATCCTGCCGTTCAGAATGTTTTGAATGATCTTTGGTCTGGAAGAATATCGAGACAAAATAGTCATTGGCAGGTAAACAAATGAAGCGAATCAGTATTAATAATATTTTTGTAATAATCGCTATGCATCTACACTTTCCTCTTTTATGATATGTATTTTCTTAGCAGGGAGAAAGTCATCATTAAGATGATTTTTCCAATATATCTATCTCATACAATACTATTTGGGGTACAATTAGTGTAATATTCATAGTATACAGGTCTTATTATTTTAGTTTCTTGTTAATTTTGTTGAAAATTATTTAAAAAAATATATTTACCCTACAAATTGTCCGTCCTTGAAATAGGAGATTGCGCTCTTGATTGCCTTTCACTCGCTTGCTCTTGTTATCCGTCGTCTTTTATTGTTCTTTTTTATATTATGTTTTTTCTTTTTTCCAGTCATTTTACAAAATAAATCAGTCCTTTTTCCTGTCCGGCTAACCCTCTCTTCTCAAATTCTTTGAACTTCCAGTCCTTTTTTGCAACGTTTTTTCCACTCTACGCTCTCTGGGGTATCAAGTTTGTAGACGAAGAAAAAGACAGGGTCTACAGTGTGACCTTACAGGTAAACCTTTCATTTAAAAGTTTCAAGAGAATTGGCATAAGTGATGAAAATTAACGGAGCACAATGAAATGTTTCATTGTTTTTTATACGTACTTATGAATCCGGTAACATATAGATTATTAAGATTAAATCATATCGCCATCGTTGTCTTTCATTCAACTTTAGATTCACGATGGTTTTTATGCGTTTTATAATGTTTACTCCTCGGCATAATCACTTACTGTACAAGTAAACTTTTTACCCATAATCTTCTGAGGCGATCATAAAAGCACCGCAATATTGTATCAGTAATTCATCTCGGGGTTTGTAAGACTGAATTACACATTATTCATTTTTGGTGCAATGTTGTCGTCACCTTTAATGTTCCTTAACTTTAATTTTAAGGCTCACGATGGTTCAACAAAAAAAATGTATATAATGTAGATTAAAAGATATGATCGAGTGGCATCAATGTTTTTACGGTTTCGGTCCTGAGTATTGATCATGAAGAATTAGATCATGATCAACCAACAACATATCTCCACTTACATACCTTTCTTCTTTGCAGTATTGTGCACATAAAGGTGTTATAGTTTGAAAATATAAAACATTTCGTGAGAATTTTCTTATAATAAATATATTTTTTAACGAAGACTCGAGCATCGAAGACACGGGCCTGTGGTCGATTTGAGCTCGATTCAGAAGACGAGGAAGATGGAGTACAGTTTGATCGGAGACGAGATTCGATCCTCAGTGATACCGGCAGCATTGCATTCAACTCCTCTTCTGTCCGTGCTCATGCCCCAGCACGAAATTTCACGTAAGTACGACTTCGTTAATACAACAGTCACACCGGTGAGAGCGACGCCAGACCGACTATAGACCGAACAACAGTACAGTACACCGACTGGTCCAAAATTTGGTCGAACGTCGGTCGGTTTTGGAGTCAGTTTGGACTGGTGTCGGAATGTGGTATTAGATTGAAGTTCTTGAGAAAAATTGAATTTATGACAATATAATGACTGTATCAACCAATCATTTCGTAATTTAGTATCTATTTCTTTCCTTATACAGATTTTGAAGATATTTTTTTACGATATGCTTTTGTTTTATGAATTAAAAAAAAGGTATACAAATTGGAAAGTTTTAAGCAATTAAGTGACAGAGAACAGATTAGCCATCTTTCGCAGTGCGCTGCTTTCTACGTCCTTCTCAAAAACCCAAAAGAGTAAACATGGTCGAAAACTAAACTAAATATATCGTGCCTTAATTGTTGTAATGTAGTCCAGCTCTTGTAAACAGTAATTCAATTTCATATTCTTGGAGATGAACCAAGACATTGGGACTCAACAATAAAAAAATAAAAAAATCGCATAGAGCGGCTTTAACTAAATCCACAGTAAAATAATTGAATAATCACACCATAAGTCAGATTTGCTCTCTTGAGTTGTCCCTGAAGACAAGATTTTATATTATGATACTGTTTAATTGTTTTACTTGTTATGACAATTGCAGTCTCCTACCATTTGATGAGATGTTCAAACACAAGACGGTGAATCTCGAATCTATCATGAACCATGAGGAGAAAACCAGGGTACCCTGGACCAAACGGTTACCGCTCTTCTTCAGTGCTCCGGCCATCAATTTCAGATACTACGTGGTAGGTGATGGATGTAATAGTTGATTAAGTATTGATTGTTTTATTGATTGTAGCATACAGGGGCAGACTGGCCATTGGGAGTTAAGGGAGTCTTTTCCACTGGCTGGTCGATATTTTGGCTTGAGGACCGGTCGATTAGTGGTCTGAGGGCCGGTCGGATCGAGATTCCCCAACCAGTACCCGTTTGCCCCTGATTACTTGATTGCTTGTGTAATTGATTATTTAGTTATTACTGATTGATTATTTAATTATTACTGATTGATTATCCCCCGCTTTATTATTGCATGTCTAATCATTTACCGATCGCCGGACTTCATATTCTATAAGGGGATCATCCGATCATTTTTGGATGAATCTGTTGATGAATGTTCGAATTTATTATGAATGATGAAACAATCTCATTACTCATTATTTATCAACTCATGAAGCCGCTAGGGCACTGTTCTAACACAAAAATCAAAACCAAGTGTGATATTTCATGTATTTATTCCTTTCACTGTATCATTATCGCCATCCTTTTTTTAAATTTCAATTGTTCAACAGATGTCGCATATCATATTCCTTGCTCTGTTCAGCTATGTCCTACTAGTTGAATTCAAATCTGAAGTGACAATCACCGAGTATGTACTCATTGGCTGGGTCGGGACACTGGCCATCGAGACTATCAGACAGGTCAGAGGTCAAATGTATTTCTTAGATTTTTGTTATAAACTGCAAGTCAGACTAAACATCGGGTTTCATAGATTGTTTTAGTTCATTCTATAGTTATTTTATCAGTATTATTTACAACTTAATTTATAAAATGTTTTCAAAATATTCAAAGCAAAAATCAGGGGAAAGGATTTGAAAGAAAGAAAGAGAGAAAGAGAAGGACAGAAGGAGAGAGGGAGAGGTAAAGGGAGAGAGGGAGAGAGAGAGAGAGAGAGAGAGAGCGAGAGAGAGAGAGAAATAAGCCATGTCAAGAGCAGTATATGGATCAGCATTTTATCACACAGGTTTAAAAACTTTTTCCTTGTACATACGTTTAAAGACATCGATAGATTTTGCATTTTGAAGAGCGAAAGAAAATATTCCAGATTTTACGACCAGCGTATCTAAACAATTCTTAAAACATTCAAGAGTAGGTTTGGGTAAAACAACATTCAACGTATTGGCAAGTCTAGTGTTAAAATCATGTCTGTCAAAAACCATTTCCACTTCATTGCACAATCGTACCTGGGCTTTAGCATGAATACAGTTGTACATAATACATGCTAAAAAATAGTCACTTCTAGTGTCAGTTGATTGCCAATTTAATGAATTCATTATATTCAAGCTATTAACATCATAATCAAAGTTCCCTACAACAATATGTGCAGCTCTTTTCTGTATTATTAAAAGAATATTTCTGTTTTGTAAAGAACAGTTCCCTCATACGGAACAAAAATAATCAAAGATTGGCTGTATGGTACATTTGTATATTTTATTTAAAATGGAAGAGCTTAGAAATTTCCAAGCTTTCTTAAATCAAAAATCTTATAACTTAACGATTTGCTAAGAGATTTAATGTGGATATCCCAAAATATTACATCATCAATTTCAATCCCTAAAATTAAACATTAATATCCACATCAGAAACATATAACAAAACATCATCAAGGTAAACATTTCATGTACCGTAAACAAGCAGTTATATCATTTATACAAACAATAAAGAGGGAGGGGCCTAAAATACTCCACTGAAATACTCAACATCGCAAGACCAGCAAATATTTTTTACATACAGAATCAACTTGTTCATGCCACAATAAATGTGTATCTTTTATTATCCCGAGACATATTTTGATACTTGCACATTGATCGATTTCAAACCCATCGTTGGTGATGCAAATGTTGTCATTAGTGCATGTACTGGGGTTTGTTTACTCCCTATAACTATAAGCTTTGTATTTCTGTATTTAAATACAACCTATTGCCACTTATCCATGTACCTATTGCATCCATTTCGTGTTGCAATTTATTCTCCAAGTCACGGATAGAAGTTTCGGTGACATACAAAGTGGTGTCATCCGCATACATTATGATATTTCCTTCCCTTAAGACATGGACCATATCATGACAAATTAAAAAATAGAAGGGGACCCAGTATCGAACCTTGAGAACCTCTTATAGATAGGGAACGTTCTTTTGACAAAGTTTGTCTAATTGACACTTGTTGCTTTCTAATCGTAAGGTATGGTTGAAACCAAGATAAGTACTTATAGATAATCCTATTTTGTGCAGTTTAGCTAACATAATAGCTGAATCAATTCTATAAAATGCTCGTTTGAAATCGATAAAAAAGGCATGAAATTCGGGCCACTCAAAAAGCTCTCTAACAAAAGAGAAGGGGCAGACTGAATAACAGAGAGGATCCATCCACAACAGATTATCGTTACGACGAGCGCTTAGTTCATTCTTCAGAAGATGAAGGCTAATGACGAAGAATTCAAGATTTGCCCAATGTGTGCAGGTCGCCTTCCGTGGTAATGGTGATTCGCTTTTTCGTATGTTTTCATATGGCGAGGATACGGCCATCTTGGGTCCATAATGCCTCCACATTTTCCCTGCACTTCGTTTTTATTTTCCTGAAAAGCTCAGTTCGTCTTCTTGTCAGACTTTCATGGATATTTATTGCCTCATCCTGACTATGACGCAATTTCTCCTATTTTTGTAGATTTTGTCTCTTACATGGTAATTTGTGAACTTTACTATCACACCTCTATCTCCCTTTCTGACCCAATCTATGGCTTCTATCAATTTCGGTATTTTGATAATAGTTTCGTCAGTGTTTTCGTTCACGTCCTCTTTAATTACGTCGAGTATTAAGGGATTTCTTCTAGAGTATTGTTCTGACTTATCCTATTGATCTATAATGATTGCATCTTTGTTTATAAAGCAGTTATGCGAGTGTTTTTCGCCTGCAATTCAAAGTCAATATATTCGCGTAAATTTTCTGAAACTTTCTTCGTAATTATTGGTGTAATTTCTTCTATCAAAGTATTCTTAAGTCCACTCACCAGCTTTAAACAAATCAAAGTGTCACTATCCAGGGCTATGTTCAGTTCATCCGTTAGGCTATCCTTAAGCTATCCTTAATTTCTTCAGCTTGCAATTTTCAGCTGCGAGTTGTAGTCGCGAAAAGATGGTATACAGTTCTCCAACGATTAGATGAAAATCAAGTCCAAGAACATCAACATATAAAGAAGTTGACTACTTAGAACTGGTAATAAAGAGTACTCATATGGCAAATTACACTGAACATGCACGCTATATCGACCAAGAATACACGCTCTGTCGGTTTGTCGGAGCGCTTCAAAAATCACGTCCGCTCAGACATGTCATACTCAGGTATACTTTATGGATGACAAACTCGTGAAATCAATTTTAATTTCAATATTTTTGTTCTCTCTTTGCGTCTTCCATGAGTGCTTATTTTTGTTATTTTATTTACATGTTATCCATATTAACAAACATATACAAAACACATACAATATTTATCAAAGATGAACTAATGAAACATTTGCTGGACATTATTCCATATCAATTATTTTCTTCACTTCTTTGACATTGAATTGTTTAATTCCTGAATGTTTCAGATAAGACTTAAAGATGAAATGAATTCAACGATCAG
Organism: Strongylocentrotus droebachiensis; assembly: GCA_035222895.1. Classification (NCBI taxonomy): domain Eukaryota; kingdom Metazoa; phylum Echinodermata; class Echinoidea; order Camarodonta; family Strongylocentrotidae; genus Strongylocentrotus; species Strongylocentrotus droebachiensis. Next base: position 24,029 of record JAVYIG010002487.1, on the reverse strand, counting down.
CCTTTTGTTATTATGCTGCAAATTGTTTAATATGTTTCTTAAATGATAATTGTACGCGGTAAACTGTGCCAAATTTATCGTAAAATTGATCAATTCAAACTTCGGGTTTTTTATTTTATGCCCAATTAACAACATTTCCATATTTATTACTATTTCTTGTTCAAAATGTAGATAAGATATAATTTTCCATTAAATCTGAATCCTTTTACAATAGAACAATGAAAGGTGATAGATGAAAGGAAATTTTATCAAATTAAACAATATGTAGCATATAGATCAACATACAACTACGAATATTTGCTGCTAGAAATGGGGTAATGGTAATGGTAATGGTTTTTTGAATATTCATTTGCAGCCAGATGGCTGAATTGCCGAATTTGTTACATTGCGTAAAAATATAAATATTTATACAAACATAAATAAACTACAGTAAAAATATCCTGCAAATCGTTTAAAGACATATCACATACTGAATGTATCTTCTAAATAAATCAGTGTACACATATTATACAAATTAATAAAAATCGCTTAACATTCAACTCTTGCTTAAATCTATTCCACAATTTGCTGGAATAGGACGACGTATACTACATTGACCATGAAAGGACATATTTTTACGTGACTGATTCACATATATGAGATATAGAGACAATATATTTATAAATGAGATATATAAACCTAAACCAAATTCATCTCATTCCTCGTCATTTAGATGATCTCCATCGGCGGCTCCTTCGACTGCCGCAAGTTCATCCAATCCTGGCTTCTTAACTACTACTACCTAGTAGATGCTGTGTGCGTGATCATGTTTACTGCCGGGACCGTGCTCCGACACTACCCCGGCATGCTCGATGCCGCTCGCATTGTCCTTTCTCTGACCCTGGTGACCTTCTACATACGGCTTCTCCATATCTTCTCAGTCAACAAGCATCTCGGACCCAAACTCATCATGATCATAAAGATGGTAAATTAGTTTGAGGGAAACACAAAAGGGAGGGAAAGGGGTCGCGACATTTTGAATAGATGGGTGGGTGTCGGACATAGGCATACGAGGCTGGGGCCTGAAATTTCGAAATAACTAATTATGTGGGCAGCTGCTACTGCTTATTCAGACACCTTCTTAAAAATATTTGGTAACGAAATTAGATAGTAACAACAAACTTTGCTCATTTACAATAATCTGGTATTTAACAGTTGATATTCGGATGAAAGACGCATTCCCCTGGCAAGGTTTTGTATTTACGCCGGTGGTGTCGGATGATTTTGCCGATAGAGACTAGTAAACGACAACAACAAAAAAGAGAGAAGAAAAAGAACTCTTTAATTTCAAATATTACATAATCGCCGACAAGATAAAGAGATTATATGATATTTTCAATATTGTTAACTTGTGTTTGGCCATGAATTATGGGAAGGAAAAAAGTACAGGTATGTTCTTTAAAACTTACAATTGGACGATAATATACATAGATATGGTTTTGCTGATAGATATTATTGAGTTGCAGGGAGGGTTGTGGTGCCCTTGAGAACACATTCAACATCTCTTTGCTCTTTATATTTCTTGATAACCTTCTTAAGACACAACAAAATATTATATAATGATGGATTTGTAACACATTCCATTAAACGTCTTCCAATATAGATACATGACTGTGTAGGTCTTTCAGATAACATGTAAGCTATTATCATTGCAATTATGGGAACAGATGCTCGAAAGTTTCTACCTTTCTTTATTTGACGTGTTTTATTTCCCTATAGATGAACGATCTCGTAGTCTTCATGTGTATCTTAATGGTGTTTCTCCTGGCCTATGGTATAGCATGCCAGGCGGTCCTCTTTCCGCACGTCACTGATACAAGACAGATATTGAAAGGCATCTTCTATCGCTCATACTTCCAGATCTACGGGGAACTATTCCTGGAGGAACTCGAAGGTTGGTAGAGTTTGAGAGGGTTGGGGTTGCTTTTGCAAAAGATGTATACGTTGATAAGTTGTTTATAAGTTGTATACGTTGTATAAGTCGTATAAGTTGTATAAGTTATTAAACAACATATCATGGGGAACGAAACTATATATGATAATTATAATGAAGGCTTTTTCTTTGTTTGTTTGAGATCTTCCGATTAACTCGATGGCGAATTTCTCCCGACCGACACCCGTCTAGCTAAACAAAAATATGTAAGCAACTCCCCGCCTAGGTTGGTTTGAAAAAAGTAGAAAATAATAATAATATTTCCAAGAAAGCCAACTTAAGAGAAATTTGAAAAAATCTTATTGTATTGCCTTTGGAAACCGTGTTCGGCTTGTGTAACAATCGTACTGTTCTGGCATATTCTAGACCTACTTTGAACGAAATATACCGCATTTCGTTCGTTTGTTCATTTCCATTTTCGATTAAATTCAAAAGAAAATGTAGTGCGATACATAGAAATAAATAAATCAAATAACTAGACAATGACACAATAAATTCGTAACTTAAAGTCAGTTATGAAAATGAGGAAAAAAAACAGAAACTTGCAAAAAGCCGCAAGGACCTTGTCGAGCAGTGCAAATCAATAGGTTTTGGGATTAAAGTGATTGCTGTTCAGTGTCTTGCACTCATCTCTGTGTATATATTAGAATAGGGATACTACCACATTTTATTGAAAAAAATAGCACTCCTGTTATTATGATAAATTTTCTCTTAAGAAATATTGTTCCTTAGGCTAATTACGCCATATAATCTTTCTTGGTATATATATATTGCATGCCCCTTAATTAACCTTCGTGCTTTATCACATTTAGGACGGAATGATTGTTCGAACGAGGACCCAACAATGGAACCCTGTCCTGCCAATACGTGGTTCGGAACGATTATCCTAGCAGTCTATCTCTTCATCAGCAACGTCCTCCTCCTCAATCTCCTCATCGCAATGTTGAAGTAAGGCAGCATAACCCTATATTCCGCTATTCATGTGATGCTGGCTCACGAATCATGACAATATTCCAATAATTATGCCAAGGCTAACAGCAGTTATAGCTTTTAAAGAATATATATAATATTCTATTTTTTAAAGCCTATCTGCACTAGTTTGGCAAGGAGGGGTTATTCCTCCCTGTCTGGTCACTGACAGGTGGTGATCTCATCAAATCAGCTCTCAATTAACATAAGAAAAAGGGGACCATGGGGGACCAACGGATACCGCTTAAGCATTGTTTACTATATACAGGGCGCAAGTAGCTACAAATAGCTTAGTCCCGCTTAATAAAAGATTAATGTTTTAGGTCATGAAAAAAGGCGACTCGTATAGGAAAGGTAAATTACAGACTTGTATGTGTTTGCCTGATAAAGTTTACTGAGTGAAAAAAAAACTACCATGTTCACTTTAAAATGGGGATATAAAATCAGGTCAAATAAATTAAACTGTTTGAATATCTGTGAATCATAATGTGGAGTTAGCTGATCGTACTTAGTTCAAATCGTGAAATTTTCGCAATAACAATTTAATACTTTACTATTTTCCCTATTACTAGCTATACGTTCGCCTCGGTACAAGAAAACACAGACGTGGTATGGAAGTTTCAGCGTTACTCCCTCATCAAGGATTATTACAACCGTCCCATCTTAGCACCACCCTTCATCATCATCAGTCATTTCTTCATATTGCATAGCTTCATTCTACGCTGCTGGTGCGGATGCTGCGACAGGTTCGCGCTCTCAAGGAGCCTCAGTAAGTCGAGTCTCTTTACACATTTCAGGCAGCCCCATCTTTGGAATAAATCTTAAATATCCCAAGAAGATTTATTTTGTAGGGGGAAGTAGCCCCCAGTCCCCCTCTATCGCTAATGATTGCCAACTTGTCAATGTGGCCATGAGGAGGGGATGGGAGAGGTGGGAATGGCCGGTCTAAGAAACATAAATGTGCATTGTTGTATACCCTCGAATCTACCTCTATATATCGGAAAAGGCAAAGTGATAATGGTTGTGTGCATGTGTGTATTTAAAATAATTATTTAAACAAATTAAAAAAGTTGTCAATGTCCAAGCGTTACGAAAAATGATATGCCTGACTCTTGTACCATTTTAACATTGGCCTACAATGAAACTATTTGTCTTCTAAATGTGTATTTAAAAAAAAGATACAATATAGAATGTTGATGTATACTTCATTATAATTACATTTGAAAACAATTTGCAGGACGATTACTACCTGGAGACTTGATCGCTGAAATCACAACGTGGGAAAAGATACAAGGTGAAGATTACGTCACAAAGAGGAACAAGACAAAGAATCTTGACCTGACAGATCGAATGAGTGCAACAGAAATGAAGTAAGTAAGGCTCAGATACATAGCTTTTTCGTATTTTGTTATACATGTACAATAATAATTTATGCTTAAACTCTTTGTTTTATTAAAACTTCCCCTTACTCTCTCTATCTTTCTCCCTCTCCGCTCTCTCTAACACATTATCGTACTCTCTCTCTCTTTCTCTCCCCTCTATCTCTATCTCTCTCTCTCTCACTCTCTCTCTCTCTCTCCCCTTTGGATGTTACCTATCGGGCAATGGCGTATTCACCACGTACAAGCGTTTTTTTTTCTTCAAATCGACTTGTTGCCTTACATTGGCTAGTACTATAGTTTGCATGATGTCTTTTAAAACGTAAATTTAACTGAAAATATCAAGGAAAAATGAATTGATTGCTCAAAATATTTTGTTTGATTTGAATAGCTGACTGGTCAGTGGATTTAATTTGTTGCTCTGAATTGATTGGCCGAATGATTAATCAATTTTTGTCCTGATCAATTCGTTCTACTATTTTTTTCCATTAACAACTGAATACCTGAATGAATCACATTACCTTTACTTTTGACAGGCTAGAAAACCTCTCTCGGAAGTCAACAACATTTTTCAACAATCCCGAAATCGGTACTCAAATGAAAGAACGGCTAGACAATTTAGAATATCAGGTATGATAAGAGAAGAAACAGTAGAGTTTCCTTTTTAATGGACATTTTTTTTTATTTAAAAAAAGGTTAATTGATTGGATTCTTTAGTGAGATTTGGAACCGAAAGTAAGTGGTATATTGAAATTACTTGCATCGTCGATTTTCACGCAATAGCGTACATTGACGTACTTTATAGTTATATTAATTGATCACCACATAATACGGTCCTATTCCATTTTATATTCATACTTAATTATTCCAAATATCATTTTTAAGTCGTACAGCAAGTCTGTGAATATTGACAAAGGAAAAGCATGTTGAAATGAATGATCTTAGTTTCATAGGGGAACGATAATGGTATAGTCTTTTCCTGGGGGGTAATTGTCATCGGGGTGGTTGCAAATAGTGTTTCTTTATCTGTAAAACTTTATGACAATTCAACCATCCAGCTGCAAAGATATGCTTTTATCTTGAATCTTGCACCATAATTGGACTTGCTCCTATATTGAAGAACAAAAGAGAATGTTCTATTCTCTCTGCTTTCATTAGCTTATAACCGAAACAGGCCATTTATGCCCAGAGAAAATGGGTGCAAAAGATTGTAGGCAAATTCTTAACATTCTAGTTCCATGATCTAATCTTTTCATGCCATTCCAACAGATGAGGGACATGAAAGAGCTACTTCATCAAACGTTAAAGGCAGTATCAGGGTCAGGTCCAGCACGAGAAGCTATAAACAAGAGTCCATCCAAGTCTAGCTTGCTTGCCGTAACGGTTACGCCTGCAGAAAAGGTTGAGCTAAAGCAAACCAAAGAGGATACTTCAAACGAAGAGGAGGAAAGGGCTCGTATAGAGGAAGGAAAACAAGAAGAGGAGGATGGAGGGCTATTAGATGAGGAGCAGGAGCAGGAGCAGGAAGGAGATGAATCCATCCTGGAGATTGATCTTGATTCGATCCAAGACCGGGAGTTATGATACTGTCACGGTGTGGAGCTCGGAATGAAAGTTCATTTTGGGAGGCTCCCACGGGCAACAAAGTATGCAATAAGAAAACGTAAGCAATTACAACGCGCTGCCAAAGCTCATGAATATTATATGTGCAGAATATATGTGTCTGTGAAATTTTGTTGGTCATGGGACAAGCTCTTGATCAAGCCAACAATGAACATAAGGTATTTGTGTTGACTCCCCTCAGTAGTCTTACCCACTACGAGTTTTTGTCTATAACATTTCCATTATGCTGCATTTCTTTTTCTTCATTTGCAACTGTGCATCTCTATCTAATACATGTATTAATACAATCTTGATCTGTCGATGTCAAACTAATTGCTAATCAACCAATCAGTTTATCAGTCCATTGATAAATTGAGTAGAAAATAACTTGATAAAAATTTAGTCATATGTCATGAACATTGAACAATATACTAATTACACATACTGTTAGTACATAGCTACATGTATATAGATATAATTAGCTGCTAAAACTGCTGAATAACAATTGATCTATCAGTTAGATCAAGTTAACATTTGATAAAGAGTAACATTTTGACAGCCAATGAATGTCAAGTGGTTCAATGATCTTGTGAGATTTCTCTTCTACAGTCTTTAAAAATAATTCATCACAGTATCAGAGGGAAACCTGGTTCTTTATCATGCAACAAATGGCTGCCCGTGGAAACACAATGATGCTCCTTATCTCAAGAATATCAGTATGGCATTTAATTTAGCATCTTTTGGGAGTTAGGATTCTGATACAAAATTTAACCACTGAAGCGAAATATGTCATTGTTAAATACAATGTACCTTTTAATATGAACAGTTTAAAATGTGAATAATGTAACATGTTGGGACAAGGTCGATTGCATGGTGCAATAACCGAATGGTGCTCTACATTGCATTTATTAATTGAATTTTTGTTTCTTGTTGTGTAATTTTTTTCTTCTTCAACATGCAACATAATTTTAGCCCTAACAAGAGGTGTGAGTTATTCAGATATTAAGAAAAACAAATACAAAAGATAGGCGGGTACAAGGTCTATTTATGTTTTATTAAAACAAATTATACAAACCCCTAGGATTGCATTCAAGCAACTTTGAAAACCTATTTCAATTTAACAGCAGATATGTGGTTTAGGATTCATACTTTAATATGGACATTTTTTTCTTAAGTGTAAACATTGTTTTAATATATTTTTACCAAGAGCTTTCTCTATATTTTTACTAATTATTTTTCAAAGGTAGGATCTACAGTATGAACACTTAGCCTTATGAAATGCTGAATATTTATGCTAATACATATACACCTCTCTATATAGTAGATAATTTTTCCTTCCAGGAAATCATAAAATAATGTTATAGGATTGCTGCCCTGAGACATGGCAATATATGCACCTATATAAATTCATTATCGAGTTTTAAAGAAAGTACACATTAGATCAAGTAGTTATATTTTCATAAATTTTATTTCCATGCATTTCATTACATGAATGACAAAATAAAACCACTTTTCTTCAAGTTGGCATCTGTGACATTATTCAAACATGTACACGAAAAGAAAATAAATATTTTGAGGAAGACTGTTGACGGTTCTCATGACACAGCTGTAATATGCAAACACTGCCATATGTGAACATCTCTCTGATAGAATCACACATAAAATGTATCACACTCTAATATTGTAGCAACTCTTGTGCAAAATTTCAACAAAACACGTGCTCTGACGACAATTGCTCCTTGTTCAAATTCATACCATAGTCAAATTACCAACTTTAACCCAGAACCAATCATATATCTAACCAATCCTACACACCCAGTAGCACAACTAATCATAAGCATTCACCTCTGACAAAATAAAACCTGGAGAAATTGTCGCCAGAACATGTCAGATCAAGGTTCGCACGTGTGTCCAGATAGGCACTTGTCACAAATCAACAAAAATGTCAATTTTCAGATGTCAGAGAAATTATAACCTGAAAAAGAAAGGATTGTGGTGAAAATGAATAGCGAGATGTAAAATTTCTCATAGTTGCAGGTCTTTGTATTATGTTTGCCAAAATTGATTAATATCATGTGATTGTCACGCTGAAATGTTGAAGTCTCTGATTTGTATATGTTTCATCTCTTACTTGTTACTAATAGTGATTCAATTTTGTAAGCAACTCTTGGCAAACTCCACAATTCTAATTCAATGTGTAAATAATTATTTGTCAAACATTTTGAATGTAACATTGATATTCATTTATATTTCATAATAAAACACTATTACAGAGCACAAGAATCTACTAATCATCTTTATTCTTGTCATAACTCTAATATATATTTTACACTAAATGCTATAGAGTAAACAGATATGAGATTGCCGTATTTTTGTAGAGGTGTTTAAGTAGTGTTGGAGACTGGTTTAAGAACTTGACTTGAAATACAATGGTTGTGTTCGATCCCCAACAGGCAACAGGACACTAATGTCCTTTGTAAAGACATTTATCTACACTTGCCACTCCATACCAAGGAGAGAAATGGAAACCTGGTAAGAAGATGAAAGCCTTTCTCTTAGTAATAACCATATGCCCTCACAGTGACCATTTGGGAAGGAATAATCCCTAGGGAGTGGAGATGGTGCATATTGTGTGTGGATGAATCCGATGACTGGGTTAATTATCTGTAAATCACTTAGAAAAGTTATTTTGTATCAAGCGCTATATAAGGTTATTATTCATACAGATTTTTTCTTTTCTAATCCAATGTTTGAAAGGACACAGAAGAACAAAGAATAGTTAAATTCTACGACCAACCATAGTCATTTCACTAGTTATAACTGTAATGTACATGTACAGCCTCTTAGGCATAATAGCATGCACTACAAATAAACAGATGTATAAATACAGTTAACTAAATTATTCATACCCTTATCAAGTTTTGTAAAATGTGAAAATTGATCTGTCCCGATTTATGTTTCTTGAGAACGTGACATAGTAATGTCAAGCTTTAACATCTAAAGCTATTTAACAAAGGCTCTATTTCAACCTGTCAACCTTTCATTCCAGAGTTATGAAAAACATAACAAACATCAAGTTTACAAGGGTATGAATAATTTAGTTTTTAACTGTAAATTAATTGTGGAATGGTAATGAATATTGCACTTAAAAGATGATCCTTTCTTCCCTTTTCAGCGAGAGTTTAATTGGCAACAAATTGAATTTATTAAAGAGCACCTTAAATTATAATTGATATGCAGGAAATTGCATATTCCAACGTGACAGTTGGATTAAGTTCATCTACAGCTCAATTCAAAATAATGCAAACATGAAAATATTTAAGTGAACGCTAAAGTCTTTTTTTTCTTCATCTACCTTCTTTTCATATCTGCAAAAGGATTATGATAATTGCAAAAGTAAAGAAACAAATTACAACAATTAAATAAAAAATATTGATTTAAAAATACTAAATTTCAGAAAAAATATTCCTGTTAGTTATTTAACCCAAATCTTTATATATATAATATATATATTCCTCCCAATGACCCTCTAAAACCCATGGTCGTAATATCTAAAATATAAGGATATTTATTCCGAAAACTAAAAGCTAATATCTACATTGAAGCTCCCATCATAATCTCTACACATCAACCCTCTACTCCCATGCTTTGAGTGACATGTACATAATTATTAGAACAGAAAATTTAGAAATAAGTCGTACAGAGGAACCCTATCGCACAGAACTCTCTTACTGATAACAAACTTTGTTGGTCCTATTCTCTGTACTGCTTATCATTCTATTGCTTTTGAACAGGGTTTCAATAATGATAATTTAAAAGATTTTGGTAGGGTACTGCTGGAAGAAGATAACATCCAAACTTTTCAGACTTGTTGCTATGCAAGAGATTGATCATGAAAAAATGTTTGCATAATCTTTATTACACTGGCGAATCAATCCCTAATCTGACTCCAAACGGACCGATTCTTGGCCAAACGATGCAATGTAATTTTTTTTGTTTGGTCTCTTGTTGATCTTGTTAGTGTGACAGTGGTATATTAGAGGTAATATGCATGCTTTAAACTGTCTTTCTTTAAAAGCATCGTTTAACAATGTTAAATCTGAGATGCACAGCCCTACCTATTATCAGTGTCTGTGATATGGTGTAATATTGAAGCACTAAAAAAAACTTGCGCTTCAATAGACTGTAGTGTTATAAAAACGAAAATGAATTTGATTTCTAATCATAAATATCTTGATAATCAGAAAGGCAATCGGCTTGTAAAATTCATGGGATTCTTGACTGACCTTTTAGAAGGTTTATAATTATGATTGCAGCATGAGTTTTTGTTTTTGTTTCAGAATTTGAGGCAATGTTACCCAGTCACTTTAAACCATCGCACATGGTAATAAGATGTCCCCTGTATCTCTAAGCCTATGGAAACTAGAGAAACCAGCAGTCAATGGGTTAAATCAAGCACAGCACATTGTATCTTACTGCTATTATTATTACTCGACCCCAGTAAGGTAAATGGCCCGGTACCTGGTAGGATAATTCCTTGAAATACTCTGTGCGCTGATTACGGCTGCTGGAGCTAAAGCTAGGGTAATAATTTCCAAAGCTCTTTGGAAGCGCATAGAGACGTTGTATAATGTGATATGCGCTATACAAGAACCGAATATTATTATCATTATCATTATTCAAGGTGTGATTAATAAAAAGATTTCCCTTACAATCTAAATCTAGCACACACATGATGAAGCTTCCAGTCTGTAGTCCCACATATTGCCCCAGAATCCAGCACACTCATAGCCACCAGGTCCTTTTGCTTTAAAGTCAGGTCCAGTGATGACATAGTCTGGTACCATGTTGGAAAACTAAGGTCAGAAGATGAAATAAATGAAACCAATTTAATTTTCTAACTATAAAATATTCTTTCTTTTTTTAGAGTTATGTGATATCCAAATAATCTACCGGTATAATCTACATTTTTAGAGTACTTCGGAGAACATACAGACACGGTTAATGGATTTTTCTCAGTGATTGTGTACTTATACACCGATTCGGGCGACTTCTGGTGGAAGTGCGCCCTCATAAGGTGACGCCATAACTGGGGGGCGTCTGACTGCAGCTAGCTAGCTTACATTGCAAATATATGCAAGAAAATTAAGCACTGACGTAGTGCAGTTTGATACCGTATGTTGCATTGACCTCGTCAGCTCAATTAGATCTTCTTCTTCTTCACTTGGTTGTCTCCAGTTTGGAGAAGCCCCCCAGTTATAGCGCCGCCACCGGCGGGCAGGTACATAAAACCCCCAAACCGAATCGGTGTATAGGTTTTGTGGCATTCCCTACCAGTATGAGAAATGCTACTTTGTTAACATGTATGTTGATATCAGTATTATGCACCGCATAACTCCATGGAGTGGAGACACTTTGGGGCATGACTTTCAAGTTACCTTTTTACACGTTTCCAGACTAGCAAAATCACAACGGTTTCAATTGCCGAAATGCACTTGTGCGTGCTAGCAGTGGCGTACGCAGGATTTTTTCAAGGGGGGGGGGGGGGGGGGGGGAGGGGGGGGGGGGGGGTTTAACATTTTGAAATCGGGCCAAAAATTTCGCAACGACTCAGTCAGCCGCTGGAGGGGGGGGGGGTGGTAAGAGGACACTTTTTTTAGGTCAGCCATTGGCATTTTTTTATTTTTTTCAAAAACACACACATACAAACAACTAAGGGGGGGGGGGTTAACCCCCCCCCCCATCCCCCCCTCGCCCCTGCGTACGCGCCTGCGTGCTAGAGTGACTTTTTGTCAAACCATGGCCCTACTTCCTCATTCATATCATTCTTTCCTTAAAAATGTGAAGTGGAGACTGATCTAGTGTAAATAATGCAGTCATTGTACAGGAAATGGAAAAAGGACTAGAGAAGACATAGCAAAGGCATATTGCAGCAAAGCTGGTGGGGATAACGGACGGAAATAACAGTTTTGACGTGCTACTGTACTAACGTGAAATCGCCTTGTAACTTATTGTATAGCGGAACGGAGACAGGTAAGGAATTACTGTGATTTTGCTAATTGTTTAGTGGATGCCGGGTGTGCACCACTCGTTAACATGATGGAGGTCAATACCTGAACTATGCGTAGGCCTAATCCTCCCGCAACAATGCACCTCATTTATAAGTGATCATGATATATTTCTGCATGTAACGAATCTTTGTCGGATTATTTCAATAGTAACCTACACTCATGAAATAAGATATTTAGCTGGTACTTAATCCCCATCGAATATTATAATTAACTCAAATCGGATCTGAATTACTTTGTCTTAATCATTATCTTCTTAGTGGCAACATAACGAGGACAAAAATGAACATTTCTATTAAAGTCTTCAACACGTTGATAGAGAAAAAAATTAAGTAAATTTTCATGGGATAATAAGGATACCCCACTCCACATGTGGAATTCATACCTACGATCTCAGGGATATATTGACAAAAAATCACAACAACTAGATCTAAAATTTAAGCCCCTTTCACCTTTAATTTGGGGCAATGGCCTAAAACCATGGGATAATGGAAGTACTATCAGTACAATGAGATCGAATTTATGAGCACTCTTTATGCGGGTAGATATTCCGCTACTACGCCGAATCCCGTAAAGCTGTCTTTTTATTGCCATAACCATTACGATGGATATTATATCATTTTATGTTAATTACGATATGTTCCAAATGCCTCTTTTCGTGTAATCACACATGAATAGAACCACTCGACCTAAACACCTCAGTTACACCATCGTGTACAGATTCTAAAACGACCGATTTTTACAAAGTTGAAGGAAATGTACATGCAATTGTTTGTTCCATCTGGCGTCGGTCACATTGGTTTACTACATATCTCAGGAAATGAGGAAGTGTTGTTGTATTAAATCGAATTAGGCTCTGCCTCTTGGACCCTACGCCAATTCGTACGCCAATGTTGGAAAAATATTGCCCAACATTTTCACAGTGTATTGATGTGTCAACCTTACGAAAGTGGTGTTTTCATAATGATTATTGACCTCCTTTAAATGTATATTTATATGGAAGACTTTAGAAGACAACTGTTACAGTCCAACTAAGAGTAAGAGTGTAGGGCATGCTTGAAAGCATCTTCTAATCTGTCATGACTAAAATGTGCAATGTTGTTCAATTTTTGAATTCTTTGTTGAAAAACTCGCTTGCTGGCAATAGTGTATAGCCTCTACATGTTTTATGATTTTTGAATGTCTAGTCCGGTTAATAATAGCACGTAATGATTTTATTATTTGACACATTATCCTATCGATAAGCGTGACGATTTGCTTTAGTATCATATTTTTATAACAAATGACAAGTAAGGTTTTCCTGAAAATTGCATTACAATATTTATTCATCGTCATGGCAAATATAGTATAGTATACAACAATGGGCAAATAATTTTTTTTTTTTACAGACCAATGATTTAAGTGAGAAGAACTTACATTTATATTGAAGCTGTTGCCGTTTGTATATACATGAACTTGAAATAATAAGTAGTCTTGAAAGTGTCGCAATATATCATGTGTGAGTGAGCTTCAAGTTTAATGGTGTAGGTTTGCTTGAGACAACACTGTTTCATTTATAATGAGATATATCTCCAATATCAATCTTCTATTCTCCTAAATAAACTTTGGAAACTTGAAAGTTGCATTACAATGTAAATTCATCGTTAGTGAAAATGTAATACAATATTCAACAATGGGCAAATAATTGTTTTTTCCAGACCAATGATTTAAGTGAGAAGAACTTACATTTATATTGAAGCTGTTCCCGTTTGTATATACATGAACTTGAAATAATAAGTAGTCTTGAAAGTGTCGCAATATATCATGTGTGAGTGAGCTTGAAGTTTAAAGGGATATAGTTGAGTTCTTTTTTCAGACCGCAAATGCCTTCAAAGTGCATGGGTATTGCTCTTATTCTTATCTATGACATTTATAGTGCCCTTTTAGAACCTAAAATTGCTATGAAGGTAATATTGGACCCCAAAATGTGTAAAATTTAGCCAATACGATCATACCAATTCAGCTCCACTTTAAAAAAAAACACGGTGACCGTTAATTAATTATTTAATTAAAAATAACAATACATGAGCCGGCTATTAATTAGCAACACGAAAATGCCAACAAAAAAAGCCATCATCGGCAATCGCTGAAATACGACGTAAAAGGCGCTATTTCGTTTTTTTTTCAACGTTTTTTTTCAAATTTTTCTAAATATCTAATATTTGTGGTGAACCGATTTTGATCAAAGCAAGATGATTTTGTCATTTAAATATTATGTTCTATCAAATTTAACACTCAGTTTTTCATTATCTCACAAAAAAATATTTTGTGTAGCGCCCTCTGCAACAGAACTCAACTATCCCTTTAATGGTGTAGGTTTGTTTGAGACTATATAGCCTGTACACTGTTTCATTAATAAGATATATCTCCAATCAAATCAAACTGAATGATGTTATCGACTAACTTATCAATATCAATCTGGCTTAAAGTGACTCGGTAACATTGATGAAGGTTGATGAAAAATCTCTCCGTGGGATCATAAACGTAAAAAAAGAATCAAAATCAGTTCGAGAAAAGACGGTAAGACAATAAAAAGCACAATTTAAGACCTATAAGACGTATTCATAGTGAAAGCATTGGCCTCAAGTTATGCAAGTTGTTGTTGTTGTTGTTCTTTTAGTTTTATCGCTGTTTTTATTCCCTTTTTACTCGCTTTGACTTGTTTCATAATACAGCTCCAGCCAGGCGCGGATCCAGGATTTCTTAGGGGGGGGGGGGGGGGGGGGGGGGCCAAATTTGAATTTTAGGGAGCCAAATATTGATACGTTATGGTGACCAGTAGTGACGTAATTGGGGGAGGGGTGGGTGCAGGGAGGGGCGAGTTTCCCCCATCCCTCCTCCGCGAAGCGTGGAAGCTTCGACGTTTCATTAAATTATTATGGAAAGAAGACGATTCGTTGTACAGTTCTCGACTCTAAATCCTTGTCTAAATTCTGTTCCCCCCTCCCAAACTTCGACGTTTCATTAAATTATTAGAGAAAGGAGACGATTCGTTGTACCGCTCTCGAAAATAATCCTCGTCTGAATTTAGTTTCCTTAAATTTACGTTTCATTAAATCATTAGAGAAAGAAGACGATACTTTGTGTCATTATCGTCTCTTAATCTTCGTCTAAATTCAGTTTCCCCCCTCCCGCGCGAAGCATTTACGTTTCATTAAATCATTAGAGAAAGAAGACGATTCGTTATACCGTTCTCGACTCTTAATCCTTGTCTTAATTTAGTTTCCCCCCCCCCTCCCGCGCGAAGCGCGGAAGCTTCGACGTTTCATTAAATTATTATGGAAAGAAAACGATTCGTTGTACCGTTCTCGACTTTTAATCCTTGTCTGAATTTCAAAAATGTTCTTTGTTTACTCCCTTTTCTTCCTACGTCCTCTTCCTTTTCACTCTCTTTATTTGGCCGGTGTTTTTTTTTTTTTTTTTTTTTGGGGGGGGGGGGGGGGGCACCCCACTGCCCCCCTGCCTACGCGCCTGCGGTCAGATGAACATATATTGATACCTTGTCCGGAAACTCAAGGGTTTTAGGCACTCAATTACGGTCAGATGAGTATCAAGGGGCCCGCTTTAGGGCTCTTGGTTGGGTCCAGGGTCCAGAAGCTCAGGGGTTATAGGCGTTTAATTACGGTCAGATGAGCATTTTTTGATACCTTATTATTTTGTGACACTGGCAGGACACTATTTGGCGTGGGGTCCAGGGGGCAGAGCCCCCAGAAATCAGGGGTTTTAGGCATTAAATTACCGTCAGATGAACATCTAGGCGCCCGCCTTAGGGCCCTAGGTGGAATCCAGGGGGCAGAGCCCTTGGGTTTTTAGGCATTTAATCATCGTCAGATGAGTTTATTTTGATACCTCATTGTAATGTGACACATAATGTGACATTTCCCAAAAGCCCCCCCCCCCCCTCCCTCCCCTATCAGTACGACAGTGCCCCCCCCCCCCCCCCCGATATACACCTTGTTAGGGGAAAAATTGCAACTGATATCCCTTACCTTTCTTCATTCTCTTTTTTTTCTTTCCCTTTCTCTCCTCTTTCCCTTTCCCTTCCCTTCCTTTTTTCTCTTTTAGGTTTGCTGGGGGGGGGGGGGGGCAAGGTCATTTTGGTCCCAATCCCGCTCCACACATTGTTGGTGGGATAAACCGCAACTGATCTCCCCTTCGTTTCTCCCTTTTATTTTCTTCTTCCTCTTTTTTGTTCCCTTTTAGCTCTCCTTTTTTCCTTTTCCTTCTTTCTTTTTTTCTAGCGGGGACGGGGGGAGGCAAGGGCCTTTTGCCCCCCCGATCCACAACTTGTTGGCGGGGAAATTGCAACTGATATCCCCCTTCTTTTCTTTTCTTCTTCCTCTTTTTTCCTTCCCTTTATCTCCTCTTTTCCTTTTTTTCTCCCTTTCCTTCCTTCTCTTTTATTTTTTGAATTGTGGGGGGGGGGGGGGGGTAGGCAACAGCCTGGGAGGCAAGTCCTTTTGCCCCCCCCTCCCCAATCTACTTCTTCCCTCTTTTCTTTTCTTCTTCCTCTTCTTTTTTCCCCTTTCTCTCCTTTCCCTTTTCTTTCTTTTCCTTCTCTCTCTCTCCTTTTTTTTTGCGGGGGGGGGGGGGGGGGGAGGGGGGGGGGGGGAGGGCAAGGCCCGCTCGGCTCCCCCCTGGATCCGCGCCTGAATGTATGTACGAGCTCATTTTGAAATATATTTATTCTTCATTTTATGGCTTTCCCAATTATTTCTTATTTCGTTATTATTTTTGCAATATAGATGGAACATTCTCTGGAAGTTGTAAGTTCTGATATAAAATTCAACCATGACATATTGCTATAATTAGCTCAAGATTTTATTTGTGAAGAATGTATTATTCGGCACAAATTTTTAGTCAAGAACTCCTATGGGTTACTTTCAGTATTTATCACAAATCTGAAGAAACCAAAATCGATTTTGCCATCTCATAATTATCCTTATTGTGTTGTGTGTAAAGAAAAGATATGGTTTTGGTAAAGATAGAAAATAATTTGAGACATTTCTCCTTTGTATGCAAATTTGAGGAAACAAATATAATTGTAAAAATTTCCCCCGAAAAAGATTTTTAAGTACCCTCATATTCAAAATGTGACGAGAAAAACAACGAAAACGTTTGGACCAATTTATTTTCAGGCTATATGTGCATAGTGTCATATATCCCAAGTTCTGTGCGCCAATTCTTTTGTACCACATAATCAACGCTAACAAATTGCTTCCAGACGTTTCACATGATCGCATGACCCAATTTCATATCTATATCCTCAATTCATTTGTTATGATCTCATATGGAAATGATTTGTAAAATTGTGGAGTCCACCTTTAAAGTGCTTGCCCACGTCTTGATTTAAATCACGCTCACAGAAATGCGGCCAGCCAGCCTGAAAAATAAGAAATGTCGATTTATTTTGTCAATAGCGGCATTCACAGGATTTTTCCATGTTATGAAGAAAAGAGACCGACCAGCTCTGCTCGTTCCTTGTGTGTAATTTTAATTCTGCACAGGAAATTTGAGCAAGTTGAGATATGTACTGGATGAAAGTGAGTCTATAACGAGCTGTAATGTGTAGCCTATGGGTATGATGTGGTCTCCCATATTGGATATGCATTTATCTTTACTGTAGATAAGTGTAAAGTGATATCGTATTGGCAATCTGCCCTTAATTCTTTCTTGTTTTGAATATTGTTTTACTTCAGATATTGCGGGTTAATGAATGGTGCGTTGTCTTTAAAGGATATTACACTCTTTATTGTTTCTAGGACATACATTTGGACAAGCTCTTCAATATTTTTAATTCACAAGTCATTCCGCAAATATTACCTTTGGTAAAATTAATGTTTGTTCTATGATTAGCCGATTTAGCAACGAGTAACCAATGAGAGCATTGCAAGTTTGCAACCTCTATAGTCTATACTGATGATTTGAATGGAAAGCAAATGTGAAGTGAATAGTTTTGCTGTTAAAGGAGCTACACAAAGAAAAATTCACTACAACTGATAATTAGAACAAATTACATATGGATGGAAAGATTTTCTCTTGAAAAACACGAATAATTTGCTGAGAAATCATATAGATATCATGGAAAGGCGTAAAATGCAATTTTTCAAGACCCTTCTTAGACCCCCGAACGCCCCTGAACGTAAGCCAAACACACGAGCGTAGCGAGCTCTGAATAGTGACGTCACACACTGGACAAACAGCTCAGTACCGGCCGCATACCGGAGTCGCGCGTGTATTAGTCTGCAGCTAGCCAGCCGTGTCCCGTGTGTGACGTCACAAATATTGACGCTCTACAAAGGACCGCTGAAGGCAGAAAATCTGGATCTCAAAACTAACATTTTTGAGAGTTGATTACTGCGGGCCCCAAACATATTTTGAAAAGGATAGTTGTTGTATTTGAAGAACCAAGTATCATTTACTTTTGGAATTCCCTTTTAGATTCGGATAATGACTTTGTTTGGAAGGATGTATTTTTATTTAAATTCAAGCAAATTCGTAATAATAAAGTTAAACAATTTAATTTTGAGATGATTCATAGGTTTATTGCCTCAAAAGAAAACTTATATAAATAGCAAATTGTTAATAATAATTTATGCAACTCTTGTGGACAAGTTAACTCAACTTTTCATTTTATGTTATATTGCAAGGATGTGACTTTGTTTTGGAAAATAATATGTAATTTGATATTTAATCTATTCCAAAAAGAAATACAAATAGACCAGAAGATAATAGTTGTAGGTAATGATATTGAAAACAAGAAATATTCGCTTCTGAATATTATTTTAAATTATGCGCAATATTCAATTTATAAATGTTACGTTAAGAAGATTGTTAATGGTTCTGCTTACGACCCACATACTTTTTTTTTTTAAATTCAAGTTGTTGCTAAGATTATTTTTAAGATATGAATGTGTTGAATGAATTATGGAATTATGGAAATAAAAACCTCGCTTGAGGATAAGAGGGAAAAAGGATAAAGTTTTGCTGATATAGCAGGCTTATGTTTAGGAATATCAGTCGACGTAAACAGCTGAGAGAGAGAGAGAGAGAGAGAGAGATATGGTGGCAGAGGGAGGGGGAGCGAGTTTGAGCGCGAGAGAGTAAAATCGTTCTTTATTACTAGGTCGTGTAAGGAATTTACTGTCTACTTGCCTATTTTGTAATGTTACTAATTTTTACATAAAGTTTTCACAATCTTTACTCTCCACCAATATATATCGGATATAATTGTCTTATAAAGTACCGAAATGTGACGTCATACTGGCAAAGTTCTCAAGGTTGCTGGTTCCAAGGGATCGTTGTAATTCCCTGACATTTTTAGGTGTAACAATTGACAGTAAAGTATCTTGGAAGGAGCATATTGCTGTCATCTTTTTCCTTCAAATATTTTGATTATGATTTATAATGTCATTACAGGCGCGTACGCAGGGGGGGGGGGGGGGGGGGGTTCAGAGGTTATCCCCACCCCCACCCCCCCTCAATTTTTATTTATTTTTTTGCTCAAGAAGGGGGGGGGGGGAGGTGCTGAGAAAAAAGTTTTATTGACCACCTGTTACAATACCACATACAATAGCAACATATAAGTTGCTATGTCAGACATGTCACACTAAACTAATATTCTAGAATAGACAATGGTATGTAAGTTCCCCCAGCTTAGCACACGTTCATATTAGAATTGTATGCTTCCATACATATGTACAATACATCATCATTGCCTTTGTCTTTCCTGGTGATGATGCTACAGCATGTCTGACATAGCAACTTGTATATTGCTATTGTATTACGTATTGTAACAGGGGGTCAACTTCGGCAAAGATACATACCACTTTCTCAAGTTAGCTCATTGATGACTGACAGATGATGTGAATGAGATCTGGAGGTTTTGGGGTGGAGCTTAGCAAGTTTGAAAAACAAATATTACAAAACATATTTAAAAATCTATGAAACAAATTCAGAAGTTTACATATCAAAATATGAGATGTATGCAGGACTGCACACCAACAGCAATACACTTGTATTTCGAAGTCATGGGCCCTTTAAGAGAACCTAAAATAGTATGTTATCCATAATAATTATATTTTGAGTCAAGCCCCAATGAAGGGAGTGAGGCACTTAGGAAAAAACAGAAAGCAATAATAATTGTTTTTGTACACGACAAACGGGAGTTTTCCGCGGCTACGTCACAATCCCTTGAAACAATCTGCCAATTTGAGATCCGCATAGACTTAGTGATCTCAAATCTTAAACTTTCATCAATTTCTTATCATTGGTCCGGTTTACTTCACCTTTCGCCGTTCTGTTTATCTTATTTCGTCTGCTTTCTGTAGGCCTTTTTAAGACATAGAGGCCCGAATTCACAAAGGAGGTTTGTCGACAAACCGAGGTTTATGTACGTCATATGACGCGTTTTGACGCGTTTTTTACAAACCTGGTTTGTAAATAACAAAAGGAGGTTTGTCGAAACAAAAGTTTCGGGCCAATGAGTTTTAGATGTTCTAGATGTACACCGACATAGGTCTACATTTTGCATATATAGGCCTAGTTATGATACAGCATTATAGAGGTGACGGCCGGATCCCGCATTAAAAATCAAATATAGATTCATGGTGATTTTGTTCTTATGCTGTAATATGGTTACATGGTTCTGCGAAATATTACACCAGGTTTTAACAAACAATATTTTGCTATATAAAAAAGGGGTAATTAAAATATCAAACTGATAAAATATAATATTGGTTTTGATATCTTTGAATAGTTATACTACTAATTATGAATTAAAGGTGTTTATTCAACCCTTAAGCATGAATCGCCGCTTGCACATTCTCCCCTGCCCATCGTCCCCTCCCCCACCCCCCTCTCTCTCTCTCTCTCTCTATTTCTCTCCCTTTCCCGCCCCCTCTATTTCTCCCCCATTTCTCTCTCTCTTCCTCTTCTCTCCCCCTCCCCTACCCCACCCTTTTCTCCCTTTCCCGCCCCCCTCTCTCTCTATTTCTCCCCCATTTCTCTCTCTCTTCCTCTTCTCTCCCCCCTCCCCTACCGCACCCTTTTCTCCCTTTCCCGCCCCCTCACTCTCTATTTCTCCCCCATTTCTCTCTCTCTCTCTCTCTTCTCTTCTCTCTCCTCTCCAACTCCACCCCCTTTCTCTCTCTCTTCATCTCTCCCCCTCCCCTACCCCTTCCCCCCCCCTCTCTCTCTATTTCTCCCCCATTTTCTCTTCTCCCCATCTCATTTTCTCTTCTCCCCATCTCTCTCTTCATCTCTCTTCCTCTTCTCTCTTCCCCCTCTTCTTTCTTTGCCCAACTCTCCTCTACGTTTTCCTTATTCAATAAGTACTGCCCGGCTTTTAATACGATTATTTCTGTTCTGATGTTTGGTTTTGGTTTCTTCTTCATTTTTCAAATTTATTCTCGGGAGAGATGCCCCCCTTAATATATTTGTTTAACCTTATACTTATGTCCATAATATGAATCAGAAATCAGAAGCCTGTTATTGAGTTTAATAGCAATTTAGCGATTACAATCTCCGCGGAAGTGAATCCTGTTGCTGTACCCGGTATAGGGTAGCAACTTGAGAAGAAACGGAAAGTAAGAATGCTGTGGTTTCTCATGGAATCCTACAGTTCAATTAACTCTAATAATTTCTACCCACTGTAAAATCAACACTTATACAAATCAATGAAAAATTGAAAATGAAAGTGGCGGGATCAAAATTGCAACAACAACAATAAAATTCTAGAAATGACCCTCTACTAGATATACAAAATCCAACTGAGAAAGTATCAAAAATGTATACACTTGTCTTATTTGAAATGTAGGCTTGTATATATTTGCTATTATCCGTCTTGCCTGAAGTGGCACCGTTCAATTGGATTCTGGTGATGTGCACAGCGGGAAAACATTTCAGAATGCACACATTGACCCGATGATGTTGGTCGACCGACACGTCATCAACGAGGCCTTAAAGGTACTATGTCCCAATTGCAGACCAAACAAATGAAAAGGTTAAATTCCAACGGCATTTGAAAGATAATACTAATTTAAAACTTCCCTAACAAAAAGGGGGCTTGAAAATGTCTTTAGCTGTCAAAATTGGGTAGCACTCAAGTCGATTTAATCGACTTAAGTGCTACCAAGTCAGTAAGAAATAGTCTGATCTTCAGACCATTGTACCGAATGATCGTACGTTTTGTTTTTGATTGAAGGATTTTATTGATAATTATCCATTCTAGCAGTCCAAAGACTGAATTGCAATGGTTATATTAAAACAGTCTAGGCAATCAACATTTAAATTCAAATAAAAGTGATCAAATGGCAATTATAATGGCAACTTTCATTAATTTCAATTGTGCTGCACAAAGATTCAATTAGTTTAATTTTGGCCATTACAAGAAGGGGTTATTGATGTAGACAAATCATGTACACTTAATAGCTCATTTTATGTATGTTATTACCAAAGAAGAAAAAAGCCAGCCAGTCACTCAATAGTGTCTGACAGTGAAGTTTAGCAAGTAAACGGGTTTCCTTGCACGATTTGAATATTAGGACACCGCTAACGTTTAAATTTCACAGATAGGACATACATTTCATATTCATAATTCCTGCAAAGTTCTACAGAATGTGATGTTGGTTGCAAAAGGGACATATTATCTTTAAAGGGGAAGTCCATCCTGATAATACATTGGTTTTAATAGAAGCAGAAAATGAAAGGAACAGGTCAGTGAAAGTTTGAGCAAATTCCGATTAAAAATAAGAAAGTTACTAATTTTTGAAGCTGAGATCAATCAAACACAATTTTTATTTTTATTTATTTATTTATTTATATATATATATTTTTTTGGGGGGGGAGGGGGGGGGGGGGGGAGGGGGGGGGGGGGGCTTTCAGTGAAAACAACATATACTCGGCCGGCCGGTCGGCCAAGTGGATTCACCCATCCCCCCGAGTGGTGGGGCCGGGGGGGGGGGGGGGGGGGGAGCTCAGATTTGGTTTGAACGGGGGTACCCATTTTGTAAGGTGTTTTTTTTTTTTACAGAATATGGTACCCATTACTTAGGGACTTCCATTCAAAACGCAACCCATGTTTGTATAGGCTAAGTTGTGATCCTTCGTTTATTTGCTTACAAAATATTTTTAAAAATTGCGTACGCTCGAGGAGGGGGGATAAAGGGGGGGGGGGGGGGGGGGGTTTCCCGTTTATAAATTAGTCAGAAGCGGAGCTTAAATCTAACGATATTGATAAATCTGTGCGACCAAAAATGAAAAAGCGAAATGATTTCAAATATTTTTGCATCTGGAATTTTCACTTCAGCGAGATTATGGGTGAGATATTATCCTGAAGCCAAATAGTAACCCATGTTTAAGACCGAGATCTGAGAAGTTGGGGCACTTTTAGGGATTTTTCAGCACAAAATTATACCCCAAATTTAGGGATTTTGTGATGGCATTAAAGGGATCGTTTAATCTTGTGTGTTTTGTTGCAAGGAATGTCCTCATCCCTCTATCTTCTTTTCCTTTCTCGTTCTCGGGTTACCCCCCCCCCTTTTTTTTTTTAATACTACATGCAGGTTGCATTTGCCCCTAGCTACTTCACTGCAGTGAGCGAATTCGATAGAAAACCAACCTCTTCACACAAATCAACTACTAGTAGATCCCAAATACTTTCTAAAATATATTTGTGTAGGCCTATTGTACATTATGCTCTGTATTATTTACAAATATTCATAGATTTATCAATATGATTTCCCTCTGATGTTTGACAGGTTCCATGAGTCCAGCAAGCATGCAACCAACTTGGTTGATCTCACCGTTGTGATAACATAACGACTCCATTGGGGATTATTGTAGTATTTTTCATTAATATGACATGATTATTACGCAAATAGAGCAAACAAAAACAACTTGATAATGAAGAGAAATAAAAATGATTACGCGAGTCCATTTCCTCCTTTTTCTCGACCTGACTTCAAACCAATGCATGGAATTAAAGCAATGTATGGTGTA